>WPIO01000125.1:0-300000 GCA_009760855.2 Cristatella mucedo | reverse complement strand
AAAAGATATGGCAGTGCTATGTAATCCTCGAACTCATATCCTGTGCAATAGCAGGTGTATGTGGTAATAAATATGTCAAAAAAGCTGAAAAGCTCTGCTACATGAAAATGCGGAGAGCCTGCTCTATTTCATTCGTGCTACAAAGAAAAATGCTGGAGTCGCACTTTGTAAAAAGCTTTATCTTAAGTGGTCTAGTGGAAGGTCTTCTTGTATTAGAAGAAACCCTTCAAAGCCTATCTTCCCGGAGCAAGAAAACTCTGCAAAGATGACGTGTGATTGGTGGTTAGTTATTCTGCTCCAGCGATGCTGAGCATACAACTTCAGGCAGGTAGAGAAAGAGGCAGACACGCTCAGAAAATTGCTTTAGATACTAGGGTTGGTATGACGCATGGAGGAATGGATGAATGAACCGGGTGATGCACGGCTGTGCCAACCTGCCACATCAGCAGTGTCACGTTCCTTGAGAGGAATACATGCAAACGTTCACTGAGAGGAATACATACAAACGCACACGCACATGCACGCATGCACGTACGCATGCAAATGCACACACACACACGTGCACACACACACACGTATATAGAGGGAGAATTTAAGAAAAAAAAGAAAGAGAAGAAATGAAAGGGAGAAAAGAGGACGAGAGAAAAGCAGAGGGAGAGACAAAGGCAGCAGAAGAGAGAAGACATAGATAAAGTGAAAGAGAGCATGCGAGAGAGAGAGAGAGAGAGAGAGAGAGAGAGAGAGAGAGGAGACGTGATGAGGAGAGAGAGAGAGAGAGAGAGAGAGAGAGAGAGAGAGAGAGAGAGAGAGAGAGAGAGAGAGAGAGAGAGAGCAGAAAGTTGGAGGCAGAGAATGAAGCACCTGCAGCTGCTGCATTTGCTTGGATCAAGCAGGACCACTGTGACTCTTGTGACAAGCCTGTAACCATAAAAAGCTGCTGTGCCTCCAGCATCCAGCTGCTGAGTAATTGCCACCTCTTAGCTACCGCAAAGATCTGCTGCTGCCCTGATCACGGGAATAGATATTAAGGGAGCTAGAGCTGTTAAGGCTGCCACAAGAAGTCTGTTTTACTCTTTACCGACAAATGTCGACTCGTGCCAGCAGCACTGCCCGGGTTCTGAACCTGTCGGCTCTGGCCTACTCCTTTGAATCGGCCATATGCCAAATAGGACAATATACCTTGAAACGTTTAAGTTGTTGACAACTGCCCCTACTCCAAGTGCAAGCACACGACTGGGTTGTCTGATGCCGGCTTTCAAAGCAAGGTGAGGGTTAATTTCTGGATGACTGCCAGCCGACTTCCAGCTACTTAGCGTTATGCTTGCTAGGCAGGTAATTTGATAACGAAGTACGTGTGGCAACCAAACGGCTGCTTAATAAGAGTTGCCCGGTCGGTTTGTGGTCTTAATTTCAGATATTAGCAATTAGTATTCCTGCGATCGCTGACTAATGACGCGAACTTCGAGATGCTGCACAGATTCCTTAATATGGCACATCTGTACTGGCAGGTAAGGGGCTGCACAAGCTGCTCCTTGTGCCATACTGCGATACTCGAAGAGACAATGATACCTTGACGATACGGACTCCATGGTGGGGGAGGCATACTTTCAGCTCGAAGTTATAGGTTTTATTCGAGTACGTTGTACAAACATTCAGACTTCTGGCATGATTATCTCTGGTTGTACCCTGTGGCTTGAAACTGGCAGTTTTGACCGCCCAAGAGCCCTCGAGGCTGTTTCCTGCACCGGTTAGCCACCAAAATTCAAGAAACGGCATCATGGTGCCTGGTGACCACCGCTTGACCTGTCGCATTGAGCTTTGGTGCTACTGAGATGTATTTCGTTGCTTCACGATTTTGAAAAATAGAAATACTGTAACCCTGTGAAGAGGTACGTCAGCAATATGCAAGACTGAGTAAGTGGCTTGGAGTGCATTGCCACTTACAGCCTGCTTGACAAATAATTATTTTGTACATTAAAAAGGACATACTGAGCCTTTCTATTTGTCCTGCATCCCCTCAACACAATCAGTTCAATACATGCAGCTGCTCTATTTTGGCTTCCTCTTCTGCAATGCCGGTCATAGGCTTTACTGAGCGATAGTTTGAAGCTCTTAAAAATTACAGCAAAACTCTTGTTAATCCTAGTAAATCCATAAATTTTCTTAGAAGATTAGATTTAACTCTTTGGTCTCCATAATCCCTATGTGAACAGACTCTTCAAAGCAGGACAAACCAACGTACGCAGAGATTGAATTTTACAAATATAAGTAGAATATACACGGTATATCTTGACCACAAGGTTTAGGCGTTGACGACGACAGTAACTGGGATTGTATTTGAACATAAATGACAAGATGAAGCAAAAGGTTTTCCTTCTAGTTTGCTACTAACTGCTTTGATTTCATGTGATGCCACGCGGGATGTGCTGTGGTGGCACCGCCAAGTAAGCTCATTATCCCTTTAGCAAAATACGATTGATCACCTGTGCCAATCACTCAAAGTTCCACTTCTTTAATTGCACTTGCAACAATCTTGTAAGCATTTCACATAATCAGACAGGATGCTTCACAGGTATCTCAGTAGATTGAAAAAGGCGTGAAAATAGAGCATGACAACCGGAAATGAAACTGCTGGCTGCCGACTTATGCTGAAAAATATTGCTTTGTTCAGGCTGCTCTGAAAGTACCTGCAGATTAGGCACCTTCTTCTTCTTTCTTTGACATGTGGTGGCATCCAGTCTGATTCTACGAATGTCCAAGGTTCGATTATTGCTAAAACCGTCAGCTTATACTATTTAAAATCTATTTACTTTGCACCATTGCAAGCAACGTGATGGATGCTAGGCCTCCGAATGCACAACTCACAAACCAACCTGCAGTAACTGTGGAGTCAGCATCAGAAACAGGATCAAAATCAGCTACCTCAGCTCTAGCAGCAGTATTTGCGGCGGCAGCAGCAGCAGCCATGCCGGCAGCAATGGTAGTGGCAGGTGATCAGAGTAGCAGCAACCAACATGAATTTGCAAGACCATTCATGTATACATGATCAAAGAGTTCACATGGAACAACTTGGCTGACCAAGCTACATTCGAATGCATCATCATCATCATCCTCATCATCATCTTGCAGCTCATCATGCAAGGTCCGAGGAGTTGCCTACAGCTTTTCTTATTCGCGCTGGTCATTTGACTTCAAGAAGGAGACCATAGTACAGCAGCATTGGTGCGCCGTCCTCATTTCTCACTCGGATTAGCAGCAGTTTATAGCAAACCAAGAATATTTTACTCAGTCTGGGCGGCAAATTGTCTTAGGATCGAGCAGCGGCAATCCTCCATAGATGCCGAGCTTCACCAGCTGCTTTATCTGGTTCTTCGCTGTTGCTTGCGGTGTGTGTGTGTGTGTGTGTGTGTGTGTGTGTACGTGTGTGTGTGTGTGTGTGTGCAAAAAAGTGTGTGCATGTGTGCGACAGCTTCTTATTAGGCTGTAAGAGCATAAGCAGGAGCACCACCCCTGAGCAGCACCACTCCTGAGCAGCACCACCCTTGAGCACGTCCTGGAGAGCCACAGCAAAGTATCACACCACAGCACTGTGGTGGGAGCTGAAGAAGTGTAGCAGCTGTAGTACCTGCAGGTCTGTCTGGCAGCCGTGGTGCTTTTGGGGGTGTTGTGTAGGGGGGGGGGTGGGGGTCCAATGCACTTTTTTCAGCTTGCTTGTTTTCCGAATAGGGACTGCATGGAGCATTTGCCGGCTCCATGTGCACACAACTTCAGAAATACCTGCAGCTGCTGAGGTTTTATACTTTCCTTTCTTTGGTTTAATTTGGGTGCAAGTTGGTTTAATTTCAGCATCATCCAACTGCCACTCCCACAGTCCGTCCTAGCAGTCGATTATGCACTTTGTGCCACAAGTCAAAGAGCTCCACTAGCGCTTCTTCCTCGTGGGAGGAGCATCGGCTTTGTATTGTGTGTGTGTGTGTGAAACTGGGTTAGACCCAATTGAGTTAGACCAGCATGCGCAGCCAGGCACGTTCGAATCTTGTCATGTTTATTGCACAGTGCAGCTTTGCAAGACTGACAAGCGCTCGAGAAGCTAGACACCACTAGCCAGTTAGTCGAGTTATTGTGGAAGGGGTGTCGAAGCTGCTTGGCTGAAGGGGGGCTACCTCTGCTGCTGGCACCGCAGCCTCATTCGATGCTCCAAGTCCGTCCGCCACAGCTGCAGCCATAGCAGCAGCTGCACCGGCAGAAGCAGCAGCACAGCAGCAGCACAGCAGCAGCTGGTCGAACAACTCCTTTTGAAGTCTAGCAGCACACTAGAGTCGCTCGTTTTAAAGATTTGGGTAAGCTCGCTTTATTCGTGGCATACGAATGCTTGTCGTACCATGGTAGAACACACACACACACACACACACACACACACACACACACACACACACACACACACACACACACACACACACACACACACACATATATACACATATTATATATACATATTATATATATATATATATATATATATATATATATATATTCGATTTGTCTTACCAAAGTTAAAGTTTCTAGAGATTCTGGATTGAGTTGCCGTGCTTGGTAGCCTGTACCACTTATCGTCTGAGTCTGAATGCAAAATCGGCTGGGCCAACAGCACTCGCTGTATAGCAATATCTCTATTATCTCCAGTGCTGCCCTCTGACTTATTGCCACACATGGTTATTCCGAGAGAGAGAGAAAGAGAGAGAGAGAGAGAGAGAGAGAGGGACAGAGAGAGAGAGGGACAGAGAGAGAGAGAGAGAGAGAGAGAGAGAGAGAGAGAGAGAGAGAGAGAGAGAGAGAGAGAGAGAGAGAGAGAGAGAGAGAGAGAGAGAGAGAGAGAGAGAGAGAGAGAGAGAGAGAGAGAGAGACAGAGAGAGAGAGAGACAGAGAGAGAGAGAGACAGAGAGAGACAGAGAGAGACAGACAGAGACAGAGACAGAGACAGAGAGGGAGAGACAGAGAGTGACAGAGAGAGACAGAGACAGAGAAACAGAGACAGAGACAGACAGAGACAGAGACAGAGACAGAGACAGAGACAGAGGCAGAGGCAGAGGCAGAGGCAGAGGCAGAGGCAGAGGCAGAGGCAGAGGCAGAGGCAGAGGCAGAGATATACGGCATACTACTACTAATAATAATGATAATGCATTTGATAAAGCACCCTCAGAGAACTAAATCTCTTTCTAGGCGCTTTACATTTGCTGCAAAGGAAGCACGATCGAATAGTTGACATAGCATGCTCAATAAACAACAAGAATAACACGGTGAGGGGTGACATGCACAGGGTCAGTATGCAAGTGTGTTTAGTGGCAGCATGCACAGTGTAAGCACGCATAAGCAGACAAAAGACGAATCGCAGGGACCCACTAAATGCTGTGATAAAGAGGTGTGGTTTTAGTTTCGTTTTAAATGGTGTCAAGTCAGGAGATCATTGCTATACATTTCATGCCCTTTGGGAAAACTTCTGTCCAATACATTCCAGCGGTGATTTTCCATTAATCGTCAAATGTTCACTAGTAGCCTACTTGCCTGACACACTTTGCCTATTGCTCAGTTAGTATGTCTCGCAGATGAGTGAACGTGCTTCTGACTCTGAGGGCATCCCATAGTTCTGCAACGGTCGCCAAGTGGACATTTTGTTGCATTCCCTGACACTCAATATAGTCCGAAATCTGAACACCGTGCCAAGCTTATACAGACACTGCATAGTCGATGATGCTGGAAGTAAATAGTGGTATGAGGGTTTTAGCTAGCAATAGGCTAGCATCGATAGCTCAAGGGAGTTCGAACTGTATATAGCTGGAAGCATTGTAAATAAATCGGGGTCGACTGTGGAACACATAAATCTTCTTTAAAGTATTCCTGTTTACTCTGCACTGATGATTCATTCCAATAAAGGTAATTTGTGATATTCGCTCTTGGATGACCCCTAATTTCCTGAAGCTTACCGATGAGAAGACTAATAGCTATGGGCAAGCCTGGTGTCACCTGAAAGATAAAAGACCTAACCCTCAAGATGAGTTCAGCTGGTATCACTCCGGTGACGTCTGCCTATGATCTAGGCTTACTATTCCAAAACTTATCATTCAACGAGCGTATTGTCTCGATTGTCAAGTCGGCCTGTTTTCACATAAGATGCACTGCCAAAATTAGGGCCTGCCTGAATAAGAGTGAGCCATCCAAATTAGTTCACGCATTTGAGACTTTTGCATCTAGAAATTCCCTTAATTCAGGCCTCCCGACTGGCCTGTGCACTTGTTACTCAGCAGCTCGGCTGGTCGGTCGTCTCATGTGTAGCTGCCATACGACACCACTTCTGTCTGAGCTTCACTGACCTTTTATCAAGAATCGGATTAATTTCAAGATCCCCCCTCTCTCTCTCTCTCTCTCTCTCTCTCCCTCTCTCTCTCTCCCCCTCTCTCTCTCTTTTATATCTCTCTCTCTCATCTCCATTTCTCCCCTCTCAGTCTCTCTCTCTTCTCCATTTCTCCTCTCTCTCTCTCTTTCTCTCTCTCTCTCTTTCTCTCTCTCTCTCTCTCTCTCTCTCTCTCTCTCTCTCTCTCTCATTCTCTCTCTTTTCTCTCTCTCTCGTCTTTATTTCTCCCCCTCTCACTCTCTCTCCTCTCCATTTCTCCTCTCTCTCTCTCTTACTTCTCTCTCTCTCTTTCTCTCTCTCTCTCTCTGTCTGTCTGTCTGTCTGTCTGTCTGTCTGTCTGTCTGTCTCTCTGTCTCTCTCTCTCTCTCTCTCTCTAGCTTGCAGGTCGCTTCGCTAGCTTGCACTAGCCTATGTACCCGACCTCTTTGCTACTCCTGTGTGCTCTCACAGCATCCATCCGCTCGTCAGCATCTGGTAATCTCGAAGCCTCTCACACTAAATGCAAATATTTTCGAGCCTTCAGCTCGTATGTACCAAGAATCTGGAAATCGCTGTCGCACTGAGTCACTACTTCCAGCAACCTTGCAGCATCCTGTAAGCTTTAGCAAAAGACGTATCGTACCAGTCGACTTTTCCTTCGTCCCACTGAACGTCGCCCCCTTTTTGTGTTCCTATGTTAATTGCACGTGTACCCTGAATAATCCAGTGCATGTTACTAGGCCCTGTGACTATGTCTTCTTATTTGCTTAGCATGCTGGCCGAAGCATAACAGTTGGTGTTTTTGCATGCTTGATACCGTGTGCAACACTCAACTCTTGAGTTCTGATTATCTTGCAGTGATCTTCGCATAACACTAACCAGTAAGTGCTGATTATCCTGCAGTGAGCTGTAAAGCACCCGGATAAGGGATTAAGTTCTCTTAGGCTGATATGCCAACGACCTATTGTCATTACTATTATTCGTCATGGCTTCAAAAACCCGAAGTGTCTTGTTTGCCATAAGGTTACATTCTAGCAATTTGCCAAAGTGAATCGGAAAAGTTTTTCATTGCATATTATTAGATTTCCGGCAGGCGAATTTTCAAGTTTTACATGGAATGGGTAGGTATGAGTACATTACAGCCATATTGGACAGGTTTTTATCGGTAGCCGATGATGAAGAGTACAAAACAACACAAGGCACTCGCACTTCACGAGCCAGGTACCAGGGTCGAGTCTCGAAGCAGGCAGCTCTTTGTAACTCTTTATAGCACTTTACTGCAATAAGGATAAAAACCAACAAGGCTCTTCTGCCCTATAAAAACGAGTCTATAAAAATAGGTCACTTGCTCAGCTACCTTAATTGTTTCGTTTATTCATAAGAAGGTATGTAAGACTGCTAGAGATGACAAGTATTGCTTTATGTAGAGTTGCAGTAAGGAACGCAGGGATTAGCTCGGCTAAGCGATTGTGAAAGCAATTAGCAAAGTATCCTTAAAGAACAGAGGAAATATTTTGGAGGATACAGCCCTGGTTAAATAGGAAGGCATATGTGTAGGGTTGAAAGGGCAGCCGATACTCACAGTTTTCAGTATGTCGAGAAATCGTGCTGGCCTGCCCTCGAAATTTTCAATCCCACATTTTATTTGCTTTCTCACGGGAGGCATTGGTGCTGTGACGAGGCAAGTAAGAGGGCAATATCTTGTTATCATTAAGTCGCTGAATGAATAAGCACTAACGTGCTATTAAAAGCCAGGCAGGAGGCACATTAGTTACTTACAAATGCCTCAAAGCAAGCCAATGGGCATATTGCTAATTAGCTATTGCACTGTCGCAGCAGCATGGGATACGGACAGGTGGTGAGCAAAATGGATGATTTTTCCAACGTGTAAGTCAGAAGACGATTTTACAGACATTAAACCGCAGTGGTAGCTACGGCATAAGCAGCAGGAGGAGGAATGCATTGCAATAGCCATAAGTGGCAGTGCGACTCGCAGAGAATCCGTCTAATATAGGATCAGCCCATGAGCACCTGAAGTCATAAACATGTGCAAACACCCGGGGCAATATATGACACACGTTGCAGCGGTTCTTGGGTTATTTGTGGATGTACGCCAAGGGCAAAGTTTCGAGCTCTCAAAGCTGCCGAACTGAATTCTTTACGATGCCAGCAATGGGCGGCTCTCTCCCACCGCAGGTGAATGTCACTCCTCTTGAAATCATACGTGCCATCGCTTAAGAATTCTATAAATTTGGCACACACCCACCACTAAGGGACACGGCTCTTGAAGGCCTAACTTAAGGGCAGACTGAGATGACTGCAGGCCTGCATCATCGACCTTGTCCATAGCTCCCCCCCCCCCGAGTCTCTCCACCGGCTCCTGGAACCCCATCGAAGAATTCCGGCCTAGCCGGCAGCTGCCGTGCAACAGCAGCCACAGTGAGCAGACAGCAGGCCGGCAGACTCAGCAGCTGATGACAGCAGCTGATGCGTTCACCAGTCCTGCCCCCACCTTTGGCACACCGGCCCTTCGCTCACCAGCCGGCCAGAGGGGGCGCTGACAAGTGATGATTGATTATCGGCAGCTAAAGCTACCTCTATAGCTCGCCGTCAGTAGGGCTAGGCACGCCCCCATTGCCTGGGGGCCACCTGCTGACAGGAAATCTCAGGCATTCCCAAACCTCGAACGCCATTAGGCCGATGCTTTTTGCTTGTTTTTCTCAACCAGCTGCCGAGGCGAGGGCCACAGATGCGACTACAGGAATAAGTCCGGCTTCCGTGAGCCGAGCCGGTTTGTGAGGGTCGCCATCCTTCCCACAGGCTGCTGGAGAGGTTCGTCTAATCGCCACACTCCTTACCCCCCTCAGCCCATTTGTTTCTCATTCCAGCTCTTTGCCGAACCACTTTTTGTGGCTAGCTGGCCGGAGTGAATCACATTGACCTCGTCGACGTCTCCCTGTGCCCAGCGGCTTCAAATTTGGAGCTGTCGCCGTCTGTTGGCCTGCCATAATAACACGAGGTTGCAAGCCGTAACGAACTGGAAGCGCCACCGACGAGTGTCCCTCCGGCCGCACACAAGCCGATCGCTAGCAGAAGCTGCCGAATGTTTTAGAAGGAGGCCGGTGAGCACCGAGATCGTGCCAGGACTCGGTGCAGCACATCGGGCAACCAATCAAAGGCTTCCGTCATGTCAGCCGGCAAGACGCCTGCTCAGTCTTGGCTGGATATGCCACCAGTGGCACGCCTTCCGAAAAGAGTGTGAGCAAAACGCTGCATTGCCAAGCGTCTTGCCAAGACAGAAGCGAAAACTTATAATTGGAAACCCAGAGAAAAAAGAAGCAGCAAGAACAATGGTGGAGAGAAGCAAGCAGGAGCTTTGGGACAATAAAGATCGGGCGATAGACATGCAAGCAAATTCGGCTTAGAATGACAAGAGGCTGCCAGAAAAATTCGATATCCGATATTAGAGAATATTAGGGAAGTATCCAAGGAGCGCAGCTGTCGCTCTTCTTTGGAGGCGTAGGCACCAGCCACAAGCAGCTGCAACAGGAAGTAGCAGCCACAATCAGCTGGGAGGTGCAGCAAGCACTGGAGTCCACGGTTCGGTGCCAGAGCAACCGGACTGGCATGTCCTCGGCCAAAGTGTCTGCGGCAAGACGGGGCTTTGATGTCGGCTCCCTTCGCATTGCAAAAGATGTCTTTGGCACATTTCCAACACTGCCAACATGTTCTGGAATCTTGCTGCCGGCCAAGCATATCTGTACCTTGCATTTAGCTCGATGCAACCCAAACAACCAAGCGCCTGCTACATTGCTGGGTAGAGGCAAGCATACCTAACGTCTCTCTATGATGATCAGCCACTGCTGTCTCAGTCCAACCCAGTTTTTGCACCCCAGTTGTCCGGAGCAATGCCATCTACCCATTACTTCACATCGGCAGTGCCACAGTCGTGGTAGCTTTTTGTACTTGTCCCCAAAGTGGCAGCAGCAGCGGCAGCGGTGACAGCTGAGGCAGCGGCGACAATAGGCACTCGTGGCGTGTCAGCATCAGCAGAAGTCGTCACTCGTGTCACGTGAGTAGTGTCTGCATTTGGATGAGAAGTACTGTTGTCGTACACTCATGCATTTGCTATTGCCAATGCTCACCTTCATTACATTTGTTGCTGGGTTACAACCCCCTCCGTCCCGATTGGTTTTAAATTTCTCTGCATCTCAAGATATTTTGGAGTGCTCATAGAGATTTTGATTTCCAAAATCAGCTTTGCAACGGGGCTCGTAATTTCGTAGTCTGATCCTTGACTGGAGGTAAGAATATTTCGGCCTGAAAGCATTTTTGCCGTTAGTCGTGGGTAAAGTTCCAGCTGCCGGAGTAATGGGAAGGGGATGATAGCTTCTTTGGCAACTGTGAAGCCTTAATATTTTCACATGGGAATAATTTTCAGAATGTTAACATTCTGAATTTACTGACGATTTGGCCGTGCTCTTGCGTTTCTATACCAATAATGAACATTTCATCTAAGTCTCTCTATATTAGTTACATGATTGTTTACTGACTGCCAGAGAAAACAAAGCAGCAGGCTTCTCCTTTGATTTCCCACAGCATTTGATCAGTCGTTATGTCAGAATTGGGACGGTACGGTGCGAGGTTGCTATGATGATTTTTCGTTAGCTCGTTCGTTAGACCTATTCTTAAAAAGCCTGGATTAGACACAGAGGTCCTAGCAAACTATCGTCCAGTTTCCCTTCTTCCGTTCTTATCAAAGATTCTTGGAAAAATTGTTGCTAAGCAGCTGGTTGAACATATTGAAAATAATGGAATGTCAGAAACATTTCAATAAGGGTTCAAGAGGCAGCACTCTACTGAAACTGCTCTCCTCCGTGTTAACAATGACATTCTACGTGGCAACGACGACGGGAATGTCACTGCCCTAGCTCTGCTAGATCTGTCTGCTGCCTTCGACACCATTGATCACGAAGTTCTGCTTGAACGATTGAGAACAACGATCGGTCTGGCAGACGAAGCACTGGCGTGGTTTAAATCATACTTGTCTGATCGTGTTCAATCCGTGTCGTGTTGGGGTCAGGTCTCAGACATGAGAAGGGTCACCTGTGGAGTCCCTCAAGGGTCTGTACTCGGTCCCTTGCTGTTCTCCATTTATACACAGCCTCTGGGAAAAGTGATTAAGGCCCATGGAATAGGATATCACTTCTATGCTGCCGATAATCAGTTGTATTTGTCATTCAAACCGTCGGAATCTGCTGCAGCAACTGAGAAACTGAATGCTTGCCTTTCCGACATTCGATCCTGGATGTCGGAAATCACTTAAAACTAAGTTACGATAAAAAAGAGCTGCTGCTCATAGGACACCCTAAGCGTGTGGCTGGATTAAAAGGCTTTGCTATTCTAATAGGTGATGCTATTGTGCGACCTTCACCACGTGCTCGTAATTTAGGTGTCGTGTTCAATAACTGCCTCAATTTCAAAAGCTTCATTCAGAAGACTGCCTCTACAGCTAGCCATCACATCCGATCCCTATCCAAGATTAAGAGCTGTCTCCGACAGTGGCTTGCAAAAAATTTAACTAGCTTTTTAGTTCTGTCTCGGCTTGATTATTGTAATTCCCTTTTGGCTGGGCTGCCAAAGAAAGCTATTATGCCACTGCAGTGGACTATGAATATGGCTGCAAGGCTGGTCTTCAAGTTCCAGCGGTTTGAGCACGTGTGACCTCTGCTGAAAGAGCTAGTATGGTTGCCGGTTGAGCAAAGGATACAGAGCAAAGTTCTTACGCTGACCCACAAGGCCTGCCACGGCTTGGCTCCTTCGTACCTAGCTGAACTGCTGCATCAGTTTCAGCCTGTTCGTGCCCTGAGGTCCTGTGTGGACAATAAATTAGCTGTCCCATTCCTACGCTTAAAGACAGTTAGCGACGGAAGCTTTAGATCTGCAGGTCCTAGACTGTGGAACTCGCTTCCACAATTCTTACGCAACGACAACTACTCTCCTACTGCCGACTATGGCACATCCTTTTTAGCGGTCCTGAGCTGCTACTTCTATGCTACTGACTACCTCAACTGCTCTCCTGACTCTGCTATGCTTCCCACTTTCTCTTTGTTGCGTGAGACGAAGTCTGTTGGCTACCGAATGCGTACCGAAAGCCGCTTAGGCTGTGAGTGCGCTATACAAAACTCTCCTGCGTAACACCCACATGGTCTTTATGACTTTGTGGAGTTACAGACGGAGATACATTACATTACATTACATTACATTTTTATAAGGATCGTGTAACTGTGCAGTCACGAGAACACAAGCTTTCTTTTGTTGTCTTATAACTAGCAATCATCCAAGGCAAAACTTTTTATGGAACGGCAGAAACAGTGTACACAGTGCTATATTCATCTACCCAAGGATTGCTGTCACGTTAGGAGTTAAAATAATAATTTGCTCATCCAGCAGCCGATGGATACTCGATAAGCCGCAAGCCAACGCAAGTCTTAAAAATAATATGAAAAGTAAAAACAATGGTCGACGGCTTGAACACAAAAAACCAGTCCAAAACCTTTGCCAGGATAGCAAATTATGAAAAAGTGAAAAGAGACTAAGACATTGAACAGTTACGTTTAGTCATTTTCTTGTCAAACGGAACTATTAAGTCCGCAAAAATAAAAATCAAAGCAAATCTATTTAATACGATTAGAAAAAATGGCTCATAAATATAATAATAATAAACACACACAGACACAGACACAGACACAGGCACGCGCGCGAACACACACACACACACACACACACACACACACACACACACACACACACACACACACACACACACACACATATATATATATTGTGCTAAGAGAAAGAAATCTTTTTTCTCGTCGTATAAGCAGAAAATAAAGCATATCAATTTGGTATTGATGATATACAGGTACATACTTTCAGTAAGTAAAAGCAGCCTTAAGTCGATTCGCACGGAATCAGCAAATTGTAGAGGGCATTACAAATTTGATGGGTCATCAATGACCTCTAAGCAAACTAGCTAATGTTACCCTTAAAGGTAAAAAAAAGCAGTTACTAGCGAAATGCAAGGTAGAAGAACTAAGAAGCTCTCCTGGCTTGATCCTGTAGCTTCGCAATCCTTGGATCTGTTTAGTGCACGACTTTTAAGTCTACTTACGCAAGAAGTCGAGAGTAGATTATTTCTATGCAATCATAAATTGCCTATAAAAGCTCATGGCACATTGAAGAGATAAATTAGAGCACATTTCTTAAGGGTCTGAGAATCGTATGGTATCAAAGAACACTGACATGGCCAGGATGAAGCTTAACCACACTTGCATGCTGACACTGTGCATGTCACCCCCAACCATGTTATTCATGTTGTTTATCAAGCATGATATTACTCACCATTCAATCGAGTTTCCCTTTGCAGCAAATGTAAAGCGCCTAGAAAGAGATTGAGTTCTCTGGGGGCGCTCTATCAAGTGCATTATTATTATTTTTATTATTATTACCAATTGCAACTGAAAAAGTTATAGCCGATGCTAATTATTTTCACTTAGAAGCGAGAAACCTCTAGTCTCGAGTAGCGAATGTCTTTGATCATATATAATCTGTTTTCATTCTAAAAAATCTATACCTTTTGTTTTTGGATTGCTAATATCTTTATCCCGATTTCTTGATAGCACATTACGTTTTCATTTCACTTACAGATGAAAGAAATAAAAGTAAAGTGCAGACTAACTGATTCAGCAGCCATCTTTATATAGCGGCAGAAGAGCCTCAACGGTTATCACTACTGCTTGCACACGGCAATAAAGAACTGCCCGTTTGCAGGCCTTGAACCCAGGACTTGGGTCACGAAGAGCAAGTGCCTAAACACTGGGCAAAGACCCAGGAGCCAAGTTTCAGCTCGCTGTCAGGCAATCACCAACCAATCGCTCGTTGCTTTTCTCATATAGAGCAGTCATTATAGGCAAGTTGCTATAGCAACCTAGAAAATGTAGTATCGCTGGTCGCAGCAGTGCAGCACCGAAAACCTAAAAGCTGCCGCCTGGTCATACTGCCATGAAGACGCGCTGGGCACTCGCATGAAGATATTCGGCCAAGTGGAAAGTTGGAGAAAGGCTTACTGACGGCAGTGTACACACTCTGGAGTCGATGGCACTAGTAGCTTCATTGTGGGTAAATGGACGAAATAGACGCGACCATGGTCACCTCTCTGGTAAATGCTTTAACGACATACAGTGGATCGGAGTACTGCATGAAGTGTGAAGCGTCTAGAGGGAGATTGAGTTCTCTGAGGGGGCTTTATCAGTTTATTATTATTATTCGGTATGAGAGTGTGAGCAAAAGAAAAAATTGGGGTCCCGGCCTTGTGCGATAAATGTTTACGTACATTCTTTGAATTCATCAATATTTTTTGCTATCGAAGCTACTATTTGGTCTATGCGCTTACGGGGTTGATTTCCTAGCAGCAATTGTCCCTGCTCGTACAGCGAGTGCTCAGCTATGGGATATTTTAAAAACCTATCCGACCTATGCCAACGGTCTTAGAACCAGTGACCGAACTAATAACCAGCGCTAGAATGTCGAATCCGAAGGGTGCACCCTGCATGCTGAGTTTTGTGGGACTCTAAATAAATAGATCGTGAGGAACTTAAGCGTCGCTACTTCGAAGCTTCAGAAGTTGCACTCTTGAGCTGAATTATTTTGCCTTTATGGCTACTCTGAGGCGACGACAGTAGCAGCTATTGGAGACCTTTCAGTCATTAACCAATTAATTCACGCTGCCCCTACTGGATTTCTCAGTAACCTTCGAATCGTTCGTGGCAGTATTTCTAAAGGCCACAGTTGTTGAACTGAACGAATGCCTGATCAGAAGCGGTCCTGGAGATGACCCATGACAGCCGAGAGCGGTATTCCAAGTAAACCGCAAGCATTCAATTTCCGATTAAGTGAAAAACCAGCCCAGGCTGCTATCCGCCGTTACAATCCTCAGATGGCTGCAGACGTAGCTCGGGGCTTCTCTTCTTGGCTGGCGGCCAAGAGCGGAGCGGGAGCTCGAACCGACTTCGCGGGCGACATTCGGGTCGGCAGCAGCAACAGCAGCGGCGGTTGCAGCATGCGCTGTGAAGGTAAACTCTGCTTCCGCCGAGTCTCGTGCTCCGCGTTTGAGGTGCACTCTCGGCCGAGTGGAGTGGCGCCTGTAGGCAGCAACAACATCCGGGTAGGTGCCGCCTACCCATGGAAATCAAGCCCAAATCGCATTTTCAAACGTGATGGGAGTTAGCAATTAAACCGAGGTAGCTTTCGTACTTTTGAATTTAGTCTCCAACCATTAATTACAATATTTAGATTTAACTCAGATAATTCAGTAATTTTTCCCTAACAAGCTTCGATGCGAAAGCGAGTTAAAATGTGAAGAGAGGATGAACTTTTTCCTTCCATAGCTTTTGCAGAGTACATCGCCCCACCCCACCGTTTCCATCTTATCGTACCTTGCCTGCAAGTCGACATGAAAAATTCGCGTGAGTTTTTCCCGGCCGCCCGCTTTTTACATATACGATTACAAAATTCATCTGTACAGCGTGCGACTTCCTTTCAAACCCTGCGAAAAAGATTAGTTTGACAGTGCAGCAATTGTCAAATGTAGCACCTCACTTGCATTCTCCCGCACCATTGGTTATTGGGCGGCGCCGGCGATTAGACCGATAGCATTACTTGAATTAGGTTCAGAATTTGTTACCGGCCAGATCATCGAAGTAAGGGTGTAGCAAAGTCAAAATCACAAGTTTACATTGCTGTTCAAGCCATCAGAGCTCTCAGGCATTTTCCAAGGGGGCAGACCTGTTCACTCGGGTTGTGTTTGTAGTGGGCCGAAGGGACGACTCGGTTACTCGGGTTACTCGGTTACTTGGTAACGCCGTCCATTCAAGCACCTTCGTGTGGGTGGAAAGCAGAGCCGTGGCCTGCTCTTTATTCTTCTCTACTCGTCTCGTCTTTAATCTTCTTTACTCTTCGGTATAACTTTCATTTAACTATTATTGTTGACGTATTTTTCCGAACGATAATTAAGTGGCTTATGTATTGTCAATATGCAAAAGGTAGATAAAGGCAGATTCGCAAATCCACACAATCTACATCGGTGCTTGCTGCCTATTACACTAGGTAGCCGAGTTCAATTTTTTGTCTTTGGGTATCCAGCGTATTTTTCCTATAACTCGTGCCTAAAAATGTCATGCTGTGGTAAGGAAAATTATATTTTGAAAATCTCCCGTTTTGTTGCCAGGCATTGTGAATGGCAGGTTCGCACGTATAGCATGTGCTGTGCCTCCGGCCGAATTACCAAGTGTTAGGCGGACATAGCACTCTAGAGCGATGTCCATAGATGTGTGACAGTGCAAGTGCATTAATCGAGCATTTTGGTTTAGGTTGTAGCAGGGTAAGAAAATAGTGAATTGCAATATTTGATTGGTTTGGTATCAAGAGGCTTCTTCACCCAGCAGATGCATTTGCCCTCTGAGTGCAGAACTTATCAAGATAAAGAGGAAAAAATTACTCGATGAAAGCGTCGGTCAAGATGTGCAAGGCTTAAAAAGCATACTTCGATATGCCCGGCTGCAATCAAAAGCCCTCGACACCTTATTTCACTTGCGAATACTCCAAGAGAACATGTGAAGGTAAGGTGAACAATTACTGCTCGCCGGATGGAATTTCTCCTACAATATTAGGTTATGTGCAAAATGTAATTTTTTGATTTATAAATTTCTGGTACATATTTAAATTCTGATGCGGAGTAGAAAGAAAGCGCCACGAATTTTGATATTTAAATAATTCAATGTGAATAGACCGAAGACTCAAGCAGCTGCTACTGTTTTGCATAGTTAAACTTTTCCAAACGCTGTAGCTGGCAAAAGCGCGCCCCTCATCATCATGTATCCACACATTATTCATCCGTCATTGCAGCCCTGCACTGCTCTGAGTTCCCCGTCCCGACCCCAAAGTAGAGGGGTCAGCCACCGTCAGGAGAGCGCAGCAGGTCAGACAGCGAGGCAGCAATTGCAGGTACATATTTCAATTTCATAGATGCTGCCGAGGAGAGAAAGCCACATTTACCTAGCCAGAAATGCCTCAAAAAAATCTGATCAGATGCCTGAGTCTTACAGAGTCCAATGCTGAGCTTCTGACACCTTGAATCCAATCAAGGAGTTAAACTTGTTGGATGAAAGAGGAACTTCGTTGAACCATAAATAAAGAAATTCTTGAGTGTGACGAACTAAGAAGACGAGCAGGGCGGAGAAAGAGGTTTGTAACAGCTTCGCTGCAGTGGCTCACGGCTTCTGAACAATCATAAGGGTGAACAATTTGAGCAGCTAGCACAGGATATAAAGAGCTATGCCAAAGGAATAGGACGCAGAATCTCCATCTAAGTACATATCCGTGATGCCCAGCCTGAAAAATTCAAGGAGAACATGGGAGCTTACTCAGAGGAGTAGGCCAGGCGCTTTCACCAGGATTTACTGGATTTGGAATGACGTTACCAAGAACATTATCATTAAAACATAATAGGGGACTGTGTTTGACAGCTTCTTCGAGACTTCTTGACCTGAATAAGAGCGGTAAATCTAGAAAAACTACTCATTTCTGAGCCTCTTAAAGTGATCGCTTTTGTACGAATTCGTAATAAATGCATGTTAATTTTGATTCATTTTTTTTGACTAAGCGTGAACCGAAAGACATGAATTCTTTAGTTTTCTTATCAGAAATGGGCTAATTTCTAGCCGATCACTGCCCTGGTCAGACAAGTAACATTTTTACGGAATACTGGCCGCTGTCTAGACTTCTGAGGATAAAGCAATTAGCAAATAACAGTGACTACCCGGGACACAAAATTGCGTCCCCGTAGTGTTACCTTTGTATTCGCTACATGTCATATCATTTGGGACAGGTGGTTAGGACGTACCTTGGGTAATCGGAAACTTGGATGCTGGCAATTGATTGACTGCAGCACTGAGCAACAAAAAAACTAAGAAAAGTGTTCATCAACGCAGGAGCTAAACTTTGGCCGTACCCAGCCAAAGTAGAACAATGAGTCAATTGATATTTAGAGAATGACGAATACAAACTCCATCGTCGTCGTGAAATCAAAGTCACGCTGAAGAAAGCGCTTGCCGTGCAGTGGCACTTTTAGACGTCGCTGCAATTGTGACCACCCTTATCGCTCGGCTTTTCCAACCCCCGAATAGATACAATTTTTCCGACGGAAAAGCAGTTCGATTCAGAATTCACAGCTGATGCTTCAGCTACTTTCTTGATGTTTTATCAAGATCATTTATTTATTTATCATTTATTCATTTTTATTCATCATTCATTTATCATTTATTCATCATTTATTTATCATTTTTTTTATCAAGTTTTACTTTTCCCTTTCTACTTTTTTCGCCACTCTATCATATCGAGTAACTCGTTTTTATGCTATGGTTTGGTATTGCCTAAGCTAGCACCTATTGTTTTTCTTTTACTCATTTCAAGTCATACTATCCTATCGCATTACAGTTTTATACAGTTTTGGTGGAGATGCGTATACTATCTGAGTATAGCCATCGTTAGTGATTCGCGAACGAAGTTTTCGTAAAACACATTCTTAAGCTAAATTCTCCCCAACATCATCTTTTGCCGTGCAAGTCTTTCACTTTTCGCATCTTATCTGACTTGGGCCAAAAACTCAAAATTATCTACAAATCACAATAGCCTACTATACATGCTTGCAGAGTGCTTCTATAGGACAAGGCTACGAAGGAATGCATAATACAATCTTCTCAGTCAAACTATAATCTTCGCCTCAAAAATAGTAGCAATAATAATGTAATGTAATCTAATGTATCTCCGTCAGTAACTCCACAAAGTCATAAAGACCATGTGGGTGTTACGCAGGAGAGTTTTGTATAGCGCACTCACAGCCTAAGCGGCTTTCGGTACGCATTCGGTAGCCAACAGACTTCGTCTCACGCAACAAAGAGAAAGTGGGAAGCATAGCAGAGTTAGGAGAACAGTTGAGGTAGTGAGCAGCATAGAAGTAGCAGTTCAGGACCGCTGAAAAAGATGTGCCATAGTCGGCAGTAGGAGAGTAGATGTCGTTGCGTAAGAATTGTGGAAGCGAGTTCCACAGTCGCATCCTGAGCTAACTATATGTCTTTCCAGAAACTTAACACAGTGATACGAGCGAACTGCAGCTGATCCAGCACTAAGTCTTTCGGGCACAAACGCAGCGCTCTGTCGTAATGTCCTAGCCAGTCCTGGCCAAGCCATGACAAAGCTGGAGAGCGTCGAAGCGCGGCAAGTGCGAGCGGCAGATGTCCTACGCGGCGGCATGCCGATGGCAGCAGAGCAGGGTGACAATCAAGCAGACCTCCCATAGCACACTCTAAAATGCAATTGTCCGGAGCTCAAGTCGTTCAGCTATCTAGCTCGAGGCGCAGCAGAGTAGCAGCTGTCTGTCTCAAAGCCCAAAGCATCGCTGGCTAGTTATTACATAAGCATATCCCGTTCCTATTGGTTGCGATTCAGGAGCCACTGATAATCTCTATGGCTGTCATAATCTGGCTGATGTCGTATTTCAAAATTTAAATATGCCGGCAAGAAAGTGCCTGAATTGCCTATTTATGACGTGCACGGCACGCGCACGCACTTAAAAGGAAATTGACAACTGAGCCAAGGCTGTGAAGAGCGGGTAGGTTTTTAGTCTACTTTAAAATGTTGTCTAGTAAGGAAGTGACGTGACGTCAGTCTGCAGCGACGAAATTACCAAGGCCAGCCCATTTGCTCCTAAAGTCTGTAAATCATTACCGATCGGGTTCACAAAATCCCCGGACTTAACAGCACTAAAAATATAATTAAAACCTACTTGCTCCTCACAGCCGTTACTCCGTCCACGTGAGTTTCGTGCTTTGACGAGCTGCAATTATTATTTGTTATCGCTAGCCTATTAAAATACTTCCTTTTCGAGCATATGCAAAGTTCTAAGAGAGAGATTTAGTTATGCTAGGATGCTATACAAATTCCCAAGAAAGAAATTTAGTTCTCATAGGATGCTATAAAAATTCCTTCTTCTTTTGTTATTACTGTCGCTATACAGTCCTCGAGAATTTGGAAGCGAACAAACGGAAGCGCAGTCTCCAAAGGATTTGAGGTTCGTTAGAGGCAAAAACAAGCAACCGGTTCTGAGGCGATAGGCAGTGCGATGGGAAGCCTGATTAGCCTGCAGTTTATATCTCAGATAGGTAGGCCGGAGTAAGAGAATGAAGCGACCTACAGGTGAGTGACAGAATTGATATTCACTTTTTGAGAGAGAGAGCCACTTCAGATCGGTGAGAAGTGGTGTTATGCTATATACAAGGTCATTAAAAACAAGCGCAGCTGAAGTTTAGCACGAACTGTTTTGCATCGGCTGACAGACCTGTAAGTGGTGAGTTATAGAAGTCAAGACAGAATGGGGCGAAATATGGGTCAGCTTGATTTTAGTATCAATCTCTTGACAAGTTCAAATTTTTCAATGGTATAATTAGTTCAAATTGGGCGCACTTGACAGTCGAGCTGCTTTGTTCGCCTATTGTAAGGGCACGTTAAAACAGACAGAGATTTCGCGAAGATGCTGCTGGCGATATGCTGGCCAAGATCAGTTTGAGAGATGTATTTATCAAATTTTTAGTAACACTAAATTTACCCATAACTAGCAGCTGGTTTTATCGTCATGAAATTAGAGAAAGATTTGTGGCCATCCAAGTGTAGATGTCAAGCAATACATGCAGTGAGGAGGGATTTGAGAGAGTTTGAGGTGCTGTAAGAGCAAGAGAGATCAGAGCACAGGTAAAGCTATGTATCGTGTGCAAAAAAATGACTGTCCAGATCCTCGGAAGGCTCTGGTCAATTGACATCAGTGCTCTGAAGTCTCCAACTGAGATAGGACCTAAGCCATGCGTTGCCATGCCAGTGACACCTACGCGAGATTAAAGATGTTCGAGAAGGAATTGGTGATCACTAGTATCAAACGCTACCAAAAATACAGAAAACAGATAGACTCAGCCCAAGTCCGCATTCCTGAGAAGGTCGTTATTCACTCACAGCAGTGCTGACTCTATGGAGTGTTTCGCTCCAAAATCTGACTCGATCTCACTAATAATAATAATACTAGTAATAACATTATATATAACGCCCCCAGAGAACTCAATCTCTTTCCAGGCACTTTACGTTTGCTGCAAAGGAAGCACGATCGAATGGTTATTGGTAATTTAGTCTGTTAATAATGGTTAGCTATAGTGTGCAAACACTACACACTTAATACATATCTCGACGGCAGCTTTTCACTTTTCTAACAGCAGTGACTCGACCATGAAATTTAGTCTCCGCACCTCCATTGCAAAATGAGTACACGTGTCTAAGCTAGGTGTTTCTTAATTGCATGCACACAGCAACATACATCCTGTACTCATTGCTGCTCAAAGAACGATTCAAAGCGTCTTTATTTAAACAAAATGAATTAATAGTACTTATAAGTTTTTATTTTTACTTTACTGAATTTTATCAGCCGTGCCAAGCTTACGTCTCTGTAGAAGTAAACTTCCCTAGCTTAGACTTCGGAATACAAACAATTTTTAAAAGCTCTGTCATCACTACGAGTCCTAATAACTCGTTTACTATTTGCTGCGACTAAAAAACGTGTTTGTGTGGTGCGATCAACGACTAGGAGTTGCACGCGGGCTTAAGTCACGCTCTCGCTACTTACCTGTGCAAGCAAGCGAAAGGCTAGCAAACCCGACTTTGGTGAATTGCAAGGCAGAGTTAATGCTCGGACAAGAAGCCGCTACGCTGACTGATAGCGGTAGCATAACCCGAACTTGAGTCGCAGAGAAATGACGATTGCGTAACTATTTATTTAGATAGGTTCTGAAGGTTGACGTTGAAGTGGTGGAGCGGAGCTGATAGTTCAAGCTTCTGTTAAATCCACAGATCAACCTGACTGAACGGTTTGCACGCAGCAAGTTTCCCGTAGCGACCTGGAGCCATTGCTTCTATCAGCAAAATAATAATAATTATAATAATAATACACTTGATAAAGTGCCCTCAGAGAACTCAATCTCTTTCTAGGCGCTTTGCATTATCTGCAAAGGGAAATGCAATTGAATGGTTAGTGGTAGTATGCTCAATAAACAACAGGAATAACATGGTTAGGGGTGATGACAGACACAGGGTCAGCATGCAAATGTGGTTAGTGGCAGCATGCACAGTGTCAGCACGCATAAGCACATAAAGGACAAATCGTAGGACCACTAAATACTGTGATGAATAGGTGCGTTTTTTATTTCTTTTTAAATGTGGTCAAGTCAGGTGATGTCATGACGCAAGTCGGAAGTGAGTTCCAGGCTTTGGGAGCATGCGACCGCAGCAGCAGGCAGTTGTTTCGTGAGTAGGGATTGGGGGTCAGGCCGGCCAGCAGCTTCTGGATTCCCTCAGGACAGGCTGTGAGTGGCTCAACATAACCTTTCCGCGATTGGCTTCCTCTTAAACGGTCAAGGTCTCACCATCCTAGGCTTAATCCGAGCTACGATTACATGTATCGGAGGACCAGAGCGAAACCGCAATTTTGGAATGGGGCTGCTATACCTCGACCTTATATAATTCATTTATTTAGCGCACTAAGGGAACTTAATCTCTATTCAGGCGCTTCACATATGCCACACGGCTCGAGCGCACGACCTTGGCCAGATCAGATATTGGTCGGGGCGAGCACCTTAACCACTGGGCCAAACCATGTGCTCCATACGCGGCGAAAAGAGAGCCACAGCTGCCTATTCGGCAATGTAGGACGGCACACTATTCGGCTATTCACTATTGAGACATTTTCTTCGAGATTCATTCAGAAAAGTTCTTAAGCATCGCGCTAAAAATTTTTACTCTTCAGGAACCTGAAGTTCTTAACTGATGGCACGCCACCCCGAAGCCTGTGTTTCAGTTAACTCGTCTATAACGACTGTTGAATAGCCTATTGGGAGAGCCATTCGGCGTACCTCTTTAGGCGATGCTATAGAGAACGCATTGTTAGCAACTCTAAACATGACGATCGTTCCTAACCGGAATGACAACCCTTTGGAGACTAAATCCTGAGCGAGCGAGTTCGACGCGCGCCGCTCTAGATGATTGTTAATAGACAAATCTAAAAAACAGGTGGTAGTCCCCCTCTGATGATATGCCCGACTAACTTCAAGTGTCGAACTCTAAGCCTAGTAGCTCCCTCCCTCATAGTCTGTCAGCCAACCGGAAGTGGCTGCTGGGCTTTCTCGAGAAGGAAGCTAAAGGCTTAATAGAGGTTGCCCATTCGGTCCGACTGCAGTCGCCGACTAGAGCGTCAGAGAAGGACTTGCGACGTTGAAGTGTCGTCGTACTACATCAGCCCGTTTATAACTGCCCAAATATTGTTCGCGGTCTCTGAATTAAAATCATAAGGAACTTGTCGCGTCATAGTCTATGTAAGTGACGTAGAATCCCAAGCCACGTACTAGAGCGAAGCGATCGGCTGATTCAACGGCCTAATTTATATAGCGAGGAAGAAGAAGAAGAGCTTTAGCGGCTAGGACTTCCGCTGGCTGTGGGCAATATAGCATGCTGCAGGACTCGAACCAACGATTTGGGTTTTGAAGTGCAAGCACCTTACTCCTGGGGGCCACGATAGTCAGTGTGTTTCGATTTGGGCGGCGTACAAGGGACGCAATAGCTAGTGCTGCATACTTGTGGCACAATGCGGCTGTCGAATGGACTTTTCGATGCTACCGGGCCGGAATGGACTAGTCTAATTAGGTTACGGCCGCTCTTTATTGCTGTCGTGCTCGGCTCCCATCGGAGAGTAGTAAGAGCGAGTCTGTAGTAACAGCGAGGCAGCCTCCGAAACTCGCTAGCCGTGTTTCGTGGTGGGTGCCAGCTTCGCCAGTATTTGTAACCCTTTTTTTAAGGACTAGCACCGTTAAGAGCGCCGAGTTTTTGGCTTAAGGACGTCGGCGCCGAAGCCGCTATAACGCCTTCGTAGCAGTCCGTTAATATCGTACAGTCACTCGCTATGGTCACCATCCACGAAGTCGGCGAAGTAGTTTCGAAGCAAACGCAGCCAATTAAAGGAGATGCGTTTTTCTTGCAAGTCCTTACTCGAATCGGAGGATTCTAGAAGCCTTCAGCCCCCACTCCCGACGCAGAGCCTGACTGGAAGGTGGAACTCAAGGAACTCCTCCCGGAAGCCTCTTTTAACCCCATCTGCAAAGGAACCGGTGCTCCCCCACCTGGCCGCCCACCCCCGTTTGGAGAGCTCGATGCAGCACCACGCTCAGATTCTTACCGCGAAGGTAGGCTTAGGTAGGCCTGAGCTAAAAGAAATGTTTTGGCTCAGCCTCTCTCTGTCCCTATCTCTCTCTCTCTCTCTCTCTCTCTCTCTCTCTCTCTCTCTCTCTCTCTGTCCCTCTCTCTCTTTCTCTCTCTGTCCCTCTCTATATCTCTCTCTCTCTCTCTCTCTCTCTCTCTCTCTCTCTCACTCTCTCTCTCTCTCTCTCTCTCTCTCTCTCTCTCTCTCTCTCTCTCTCTCTCTCTATCTCTCTCCCTCTCTCTCTCTCTCTCTCTCTCTCTCTCTCTCTCTCTCTCTCTCTCTCTCTCTCTCTCTCTCTCTCTCTCTCTCTCTCTCTCTCTCTCTCTCTCTCTCTCTCTCTCTCTGTCCCTCTCTCTCTCTGTCCCTCTCTCTCTCTCTCTCTCTCTCTCTCTCTCTCTCTCTCTCCCTCTCTCTCTCTCTCTCTCTCTCTCTCTGTCTCTCTCTCTCTCTCTCTCTCTCTCTCTCTGTCCCTCTCTCTCTGTCTCTCTCTCTCTCTCTCTCTCTCTCTCTCTCTCTGTCTCTCTCTCTCTCTCTCTCTCTCTGTCTGTCTGTCTGTCTGTCTGTCTCTCTCTCTCTCTCTCTCTCTGTCCCTCTCTCTCTCTCTCTCTCTGATAAAACGTCTCGATGCGTTTTTGAGTTCTTGACTTGCAGGCCGCAGGACGCCTGTAGCTCGCCAATGCCTATCTGCAATACTTGGCGGCGTACCATTCGCACTCTAGACTCATGTCTGTCCGTAGCTGCGCCTCTAACGAACCTCAGTTCGTTTCGTGACCGTTCCCGAAGACTGGAGCTCACGCCCGACTGACGTCACGGCATCCCGGCTTTGACGGCATTTAAAAAAAAGGATCAAAACAAGAACCCGCTCCTCACAGCCTCTGGTGATTGTCCCTCTAGTAGGCCCAAGAGTGCAGAGATGGGTTGCAGTTTATTGCAAAAACAAACAACATGCTTCTTTAACAGCGCAAGTGAAGTGCATGGTAAGAGATTTAATTCTCCAGGGGCGCAAATACATGGTTCAATAATAAAGATCTCGCTATTGCTTGGCGGTAATACAATTTCACTTTATATTTCTAATTAATAATTTCTAATTAATAATTTCCAACTAACAATTTCTGTCAATTCTTGCGCTTCTTTTTCAGCCGTCTACGCTGATTCATCTATCCTTCTTACTTCAGAGATTGTCTATCTGACACAGCCATGCGCATCAATTTTTAGCTGCTACTGCTACTTTTTAGCTGCTTACGTGGGTGAAGACTGCGGGCTGCTGATTAACCAAAATTATCTGAGGCTTTGTGGGCGCAATAGAAAACTCTCCTGCCTGCGCAGCATCCATGTAATGTCATGTATCTCCGTCAGTAACTCCACAAAGTCATAAAGATCATGTGGGTGTTACGCAGGAGAGTTTTGTATAGCGCACTCACAGCCTAAGCGGCTTTCGGTACGCATTCGGTAGCCAATATAAGTCTCCGCCGGGTGAGGTTTGGCCCAGTGCTTAAGCCACTCGCTTCGACTGAGGTCAAGGCGAATGTCTTTGTTGACCGAGGTCGTAGGCTCGGGTCCCCCGGCATACGTGAAACGCACGAATGGATATTAAGTTCTCTTAGGACGCCAAGAAAGAAATTGTATATATTCACGGCTTTTTACCTTTTTCAGACTCAGATACGTCAAAATGCTGGAAGCAATTTAGCTCGTAGCCATGCTAGTGAAAAGATAATGACCAATTGCAGTAGTGATTCTATTTTAAAACCCCCTTCAATAAACCGTTATGCAATATTGGCTATGACAAGTCTCGCGTTGATGCATTTTATTGTTATGCGTTATATAAATGCAGGTATATGCGTTTCGCGTTGCCTGCATAATCGAAAAGTGTAGAGAATTTGCTAAAGCTGCCTGTCTGATTAGCAAGCTTGATCGGAAGAAGACTCGCTCTCGAGTAGATCTCGAGGTGCTCACTCTTTACGGCACACGTCAAGGGTTTGAGTCCTGGAGGAGTGGCAATGGTTTGTTACCCACTGCAAGTGATGGCGATAGCCGTTAAGGCTCGTCCACCGTTTATAAATGAGGCTGCAAATAAGCTAATATCTAATTGTTATTTTCATTAGAGAGTTTCTTAAAACGCAAAAAATTATCACGCTTATTTTAGGTTTTGCCGTACGAAGTTACATAAAATCTAAAGGGAGTGCGTTAGCAACTGCATCGGGCAGAGGAGGACCGCTGGGTGGGTGGGGGTGGTGGAGGAAGGAGTGAACGCAAGCACCATCGGGGAACCGCTAGCGCGTTGAAGCAAGCGCCGTCTGTTGACCGCAGAAACTGTTAGCTGCATGGTACCAAATGGTGATTTTGCACTCGGCAAATATAGACTTTCCTTGGAGAGCTGCTCCTTTCCTTTTAATCTCCGTGGCAGGGTCATATCCACCGCTGCGAGTGCCATCTCACCTGTACCGATGACAAAACCATACCCTTGTACCGGTGGACAGATCGATAAGGCAGACCTACAAAAACAAGTCCTTCAGCACGAGAGATTTCCCACGATGACTGGCACGCAGCCAGCCGCGCTGCGGTGCAAGTTTGGCGAGCAGCGCGGCGGCGGCCAGCGCATGCCGCAGCTGCTTGAACCGTAGGCAATGCAGCCACCACATGTGCTGCCGGGAAATGAGAGGCACCAGGCTGACACCGAGCGGCTCAGGGGGGTCTCCCGGTCTCTGGTGCGCCTGATGGCATCTACCATCCGAAAACAGTAGCCCAGGCTGTCTGACAGGTTCCGGTTAATTGGTGACACTGGCCAATGTGGGGCAGATGACATTGGCCAATGTTGGGCAGCTGCGAAGAGAAGAGAGAAGAGAGTGGAGATTTGAGAGAGAGAGAGAGAGAGAGAGAGAGAGAGAGAGAGAGAGAGAGAGAGAGAGAGAGAGAGAGAGAGAGAGAGAGAGAGAGAGAGAGAGAGAGAGAGAGAGAGAGAGAGAGAGAGAGAGAGAGAGAGAGACACACACACACACACACACACACACAGAAAGAGTGGAGAGAGAGACAGAGGAAGGCAGACTTGACTTGAACACATTTAAAAAGAACTAAAAACGAACGCACCTATTTATTACAGCATTTAGTGGGTCCCTGTGAGTTTAAGTTTATGTGCTTATGCGTGCTGACACTGCATGCTGCCTCTAACCATACTCGGATTCTGACGCTGTGCATATCACCCCTAATCATGTTATTCATGCTGGTTATTGAGCATGCCACCACTAACCATTCGATCGGGCTTCTTTTGCAGCAAATGCAAAGCACCTAGAAAGACACTGAGTTCTCTGAGGGTGCTTTATCAAGTGTATTAGTTTTATTATTATTTTTAATTTCAGCTCTACTGAAACCCGCTACCTGGACAGTGAAATGAGAACACCTCGACCTTAAGTGGTGGAAAGACCAATGGGAGACAACTTAGGGCTTTCTAGCGATCCTCTATCAGCGCGCTTGTCCGAGCCACAGGGACAAGGCAAGGTCCACAAACCGTGCAGGCGGTGGCGAGCAGGGAGGACAGATTTTGTTTGCCTCGTAGAGAGCTGCGTGCGTCCTACTGGCGCTTGGCTGTGCGTGGGCCTCACCTCCAGTCGTGTTCATTGTGCTTTCGGCTAACATTAGGTATGTCGACGCAGGCAGGGACAGACAGAAAAGGTAGAGAGAGTGTCGCCGGGAGACTCGGACGATTACACACGCAGAAAGGGAGCGAGCGTGCGAGAGAGGTGTGCCGAGGAAAGGTACATTGAGGAAGGTAGGAATAAATCAGAAGAAAAGAAGAGGCTTAGACGTCTTAATTGCATTGGCTATTGCTGCTGCTTTCTTTAACCTCGGAGAGTTTACAAAATCAGCTATACACGTACATAAGATGGACTGCGAATTTTTTAAGTCATAGTTGTTGCGAAGGTTAAATTTCGCACAGCGAAAATACACCCTTAAATAATTCAATCAAATATAATTCAGAAAATGATATTTTATAGAATTATGCATATCTTAATAGTTGGTAGAGATTATTATAATTTTCTTGCTTTTACGTCTACCGTGCCTATCCTTAGACCCTTTTAAGCGTTGCCTCTACATCTGAGTCAATTCCCTTACAGCTTGCATCGATTTCGTTGGCACATTGAACGGCCGCTAACCATGTGAAGCTTAGCGAAGACAGGACCAACTTACTAGTAAGGCCAAGCCTTAAATGATCCTCTAATTGCAAGACCTCACCTGCCTTGAGATTGGCTCATCCAGCGTAGCTCTCGTGACGTCCGCCCGTAATCTGGGCGTGCTATTCGTGAACGACTTGTCATGTGATTCCCTCATTGCGTTCGCTGTCAATTCGGAATCATCTAAAATTGGCGTAAATAGGGCTTGCTTAGATAAGAGCATGACAGCCAAAATAGTTCATGTGTTGTAGTAGCTCATAAAGATTACTGCAATTCTCTTTATTCAGCCCTCTCGGCCTGTGCTCTTGATCGTCGGCAACTGGTGCAAAAGTCAGCAGCTTATCTGGTCCGTCTTCATCGGCGTAGCTGCCAAATCCGCTCGATTCGTCTTAGCTTCATACGCTCCTTCCTTTTGAGAATTTAATCGACTACAGGATCCTCTTTCTAGCATCCGGTCGCTTCGCTCGCTCATGCCAGCCTTGACCTACCCGATCCCTCTGCTCCTTCAGTCACGTGGTCTCGAACCACCCACTACTCGGCCTCCATTCGGCCTTCTTTCCTTTCCATCACTAAATTAAAATCTGACAGTGATTGGGCCTTTAGTCTGGAATCCGCATCCGGCGCCTGTTGCCCCTCTGCATTGAATTAGTATTATTTAATTCTCAGCTTTGGACATAACAATCTGTTCAGCACAGCTTTCAGCTGAGTGATCGTGTCTTTATTCATTTCTGTATTTCGGAGAATGGACAGGAAAGCAACAAATGATAATTTTTTATACCTGTCATTGAAATGTAAATATAAAAGCCCGTGGATAAAAGAACTAAATGCCAGGCGGCCAAGTCGTTAGAGTAATTCATTTTGTATTCTGCAACGTAAGTGCTGCTGGTGGCAGGGCTTCTGGATACTAGCACTGTACTATACTCGTAATCTACAGGGCAGCAGTATTTACTCTCCGATTCTGATTAGTGCGAAAGAATAAGAATTAATATTGTTCTTAAACATCAAGAATCACGGGGAAACCAAGCCTTTGTTGACCGATTCACAATTATTTCAAGTTCAAGAGGCTCGAAATGTCGCTTTCGTAGCGCCGCCAAAATCATATCCATGGTTCTCCAAAAGTCGGGCAAAATATTTAGCATCAACCCGGGCAGCTTTTAAACCAATCACAGCAGAGCTTACAATCCAGTGCATTAATTGTTTGATCATCACAAGTCCAAACTTGTTATATTTGGGTTAGAAATTGTAGCTTTGCACGAATTGTAGCTATTTTTTCAACCTAACTTTCAGCACACGCACAGATTAAGTAACAGTTTTTCCAAATCGCTCTGATCATGAACAAGTGCGACTTAATCGGAGGGAGGCAGATTTTATTGATAAGCTTACAGCACCACCAGCTCTTAACGCACGTCACCAATGGCAAATTTTATATATCAAATTGCGCTGAAGAATTCTCATCTTCTGACCCACTACTGGAAAAATAAACCTCTATAATTTTGGATTTACCAACGTGAGTCCTACACGAATTCACGTATGCGGGTTATGTAAATATAAATCATTTAAACACACGTCATATTAAACGGAAATTGCAGCTAATTCGCTTGCCGGCGCTGACCGATATGAAGAGAGCCCGCCTCAACTTAGCAAGGTGCGCATGCCGCACGCAAACTTCACGTAATCAAGCTAAGCGTTTAATGCACCATTCATTTCTCTCTTCAAGGTAAATAGTGGTAAACGGAAGCGTATATAGTTTTCTAATAGCCATTCTCTGCAATACTAGCAGTGGATTCCAATTAAAAGGAGCTAATCGCATCCAATACATGCAATTATCACAGAGTTTCAACCATAATTTACCCATATCTAATTATACTGTCTTTTGAAGACTCCTGAGCTAAAGACAGATATTCTAGCTTGGAGAGCTACCAAGGACAAACAAAATCCTGTAGTTTCCATCCGGGATTTTGGAGGGAGAAGTCTTTCACGGTAATAAGTCCTTAGCAAAAGAAGGAAGGTGAACAGAATGCAAGCATGCCTATTGCGGATATCGACGAGAAAAAAAGAAGCAAATGAGGAAGGCACTCAACATCGTACTGCAGGAACTCAACAGAAACGTCGCATGAGACAAACTTGACAACAGCAAGAGACCAATGTAATGTATCTCCGTCTGCAACTCCACAAAGACTATGTGGGTGTTAGGCAGGAGAGTTTTGCAAAGTGCACTCACAACCTAAGCGGCTTTTGGTGCGCATTCGGTAGCCAACAGACTTGATCTCACGCAAAAGGGAAACAAAGAGAAATTGGGAAGCATAACAGAGTCAGGATAGCAGTCGAGGTAGTGAATTGCATGGAAGCAGTAGCAGCTCAGGAGGACCGCTGAAAAGGATGAGCCATAGTCGGCAGCAGCAGAGTGGTTGTCGTTGCGTAAGAATCGCGGAAGCGAGCTTCACAGTCCTGCAGAGCTAACTGTCGCCAGCTGTCTTTAAGCGGAGGAATGGAACGGCTAACTTCGTGCTCACATAGGACCTGAGAGCGCGAGGAGGGAGGAGGCTGAAACTGAGACTAAGGAAGAAGCACAACGAGCGCCGTACCGTCAAAGTTCAGTGAGCAAAGTCTCGTCCATGAGGAAAGATGTGAGCGCTTCAGTTGAGGCCGTAAAGGCAGGTAAAGCAGGTGTGAGTAGCAGGTACAGGCGAAAGCACCTCGCCACCCATGTCGCGGGCTCACGTGTTTGCCCGGAAGCAAGGCTCACCACTAGATCAGCGGACGCACACACTTGCATTGCAGTACAACACTGGAACGTCCTGTACTTTTCCACGGGCCACGGTTTTATAATTAATTTTAGTCATGCGTGGTCTCGTCACTGGGCTGCCTTAGTTTAACAATATGACTTCAAGTTTCCGTACAGGAAGGCACAAGAGATGTATTACTGGATATTCATAGCATGATTTGTGTTATTACCATATTCACTTTCGTGAGACATATTATCTTCAAGATTTGTCAGAAAATATTGTTTCGTGTGTGGCACATGTCAAATCAGCCGCCGTCTGAAGGTATTCCAGGCACGCAAGATTTTCTGTCCGTCGATTATCAACATGGTCAGCCTGCTAAGACCCCAGCGTGGCCGCTAGCGAAATAGCAAAAAAGCAACTGCAGGTTGCTTTTAAAGCTGGCGATGCCACTTCTTCGCACAATGTTGGATAAACTTAACTTTTTAAATGCAATAGTGCCCCGAAAACCAACGAGATGTTTGAACCCTTTACAAGTGAAAGAAATGGCAATTCAATTCACACAGTTCTGGTTGGTCTTCAGCGGTTTGCAGTTTGTCTATTTCGCATGTACACTGTAGGCATAAATTTTTGAATCCAAGGACGACTACGGCCGCGTGTTTCAAAAGTTTTGAACAGCGATCGAAAAATTGCAGATCTCGGGAAGAAATGTGCTGCGGGAAGACTGGGCACAGTCTCAAAGATTACACTTGTGATGTCGACATTTTCTTTAGGCTACTTTGAATTATCTGGAAAAAACCTTCCGACGTTTAAGGCGTCAGCATTTCAGTATGAAAATGCTATTACGAAATAGAATACAAGGTTGGAAGAAGGTGACACACACATATCAGGTCTGATGGGTAATGACCTTCAGCGTCTCGAAAAGGGCGCAAGGAGAACGGGCTTCACTTGACTGCTTGCAAGAACATTCTCCGGTAGCAGCTATAAAGTGCCAGGATAGAGATTTAGTTCTCTTACGGCGCCATAGAATGGCCTTCAATTATTATTGAGGCGTGACGGAAGGTGTTGAATTGGAGTGATAAGACAGCTAAAGTTGCCATCTAGCTATTAACAGTTAGGACCTATGGTTAGCAAGAGCTTGCTGGCCGGTACGTAATACAGCATGCGGAGCTTGAACCGTGGGAGTAGGCGGAACGGAGGAAGTTGCGTAAGTGTAAGAGCTCCGCACGCAGTGCAAAAGCAGAACGCTTACAGAGGCATCGTACGGTTGGTTTAGTGCGTGAGCGCTGTGCACAGCAGCAACTCGATAGCTACGCAGGCGCAGGCTCGGAGTTCTCTACCCCTTGCATCAATAGGCAGCTAAAATGGCACGAGTTTTCGCGATGTTGAAACCCCTTCCCCAAACCATGATCTAGACATCTCTAGACGCCGAGGTCTTTCTAGTCCCATGCCGCCGGCATGGTAGATGGCACGGTGATCGTAACTGGCTGCATTGGCTTCTTTCGAACGGCGAAGGTTGGAACCGAGTTGGCTTTAATGGGCTGCCGTTTTGTACTTAAAAAGGTGAATCAAAGTTCAAGCGCGGTTTATCGACATTCAAAGAAAGCTACAATAGCCTGAAGCTGCGATTTCTCACGCTTCGTCGCGGGGCATCCGCAAATAATGCGTAGCAGGCATCGGCGAGTAATGCTTACAATACACAAACAATCGTTTCAGCAGACATCATTGTCTGCTAAAACGATACTCCGACTGGCAGTATCCAGTAATGGACTCCAGCAAAGGCTTGCCGGCAATGGTTGCCAGCAAGCGCTTAGGCGAAAGATCTAAGAACACTTCCTCTAGGCCAGGTGAATATAGCGTCATGGCTTGGCTGTGTAGATCCTGTCGCTCGTGTAACAAGAGCAACAAGTGCAACAAGAGCAGGCTTCGGCGGCTACCGAACTCTGGAGCGTGGGCCACAAATACAGAGCCCGTAATTTCGCTAGTCCGCCAACGCGTGGCAAGTACTGCTGGAGAGTCGAGGGAGTCGAGCTGTTTCGCTCAGCGATTAAGGTGCTCGCCTCGACTAAGGTCTGGCCGAGGTCGCAGTTTCGAGCCCCGTGGTATACGTGAAGCGCCTGAATGGAGATTGAGTTCTCTTAGGGCGCTTTGCAAATGAACTATGTCAATTATATTACGCGGTACATTTAGCGTAGCAGGTGTTTCTAGCGAGCCGCGGACCCGCAGCACCGGAGCACTCATATGGGGACATGTGCGGAGGTGCGCGAGGCACGTGAAGCCACCAGCGGAAACGTCGTCGACGATGAGCTGCCGCCTGATCCTGAGCATCTGTACAGTCGAAGCAGCACCGCTCACTTGACACTCACTTGACACTTGACAGTAAAAGAATCTTCAGAGGTCGAGAGCTTTCTAGTGCGTCACACATAGGCGTTTTCGTATCGTAATCGTGACTTGGGATGCGCCGATTTCGTTGAGTTTGGCAACATCGAAACTATCGAACGGCCACGTCGAGACGCGAAGCGTGGAAACAGCAGCGAGAAGAGCTACAGAGAGTGATGGATGATTGATTGCGTGAAGCAAGGAGTTGCTGAAGAGTCATCTTATCCTTGGCCTTTTTAAGTTGGGTTAGTTAGGAAGATGGTACCGAGAGATGGCGGGTTAAGAGATTCGGGCTATTAATAACATAGCAGAGAAAGGCTTGCACCGTTGCCAAAGATCAACGAGACCCTGCGCTATTAGTAATGTTTCAGACAGTTGCTTCGCATGATGAAGTGATTGCTGCCTACTTCAACTCAACTTTGCAGGAGAAGTCAACATCAACCTTGCTATGGCAAACTGGCCGAGTGGCAGCAGCTGCTGATACTGCGGAAAGCATCGGCACCCGATTTGCTGATATGTCAGAATACGAAGTCATGTCCGGACTAAATAAGACAAGCGCCATAGTATCTACAGACTCTGCCTTTACCGATATCTCCGCCGCTTGTACAATAGAGATCAAGCAGGAAAGTCGGAGAAATCCTCCTTACTAGGGAAATAATAATAATAATAATGATAATGCACTTGATTAAGCGCCCTCGGAGAACTCAATCTCTTTCTAGGCGTTTTACATTTGCTGCAAAGGGAAATGCAATTGAATGGTGAGTAATATCATGCTTGATAAACAACGTGAATAAGATGGTTAGGGGTAACGTTGTCTACCGGGAGGCCCTCCGTTTTTGTCAGACAGAGACTGCCATTTTACGAGCAGAAAAGTGCTTACCCTGAAGGATGCTACGCTTCTGGACCGAGTTCCTCCGAGATGGTTTCTCTTCGCCCATCCTCCGAGATCAATTTCTACAAGTCTGGGTGCATCTAATATCCTCGGGAAACTGCAGGCGCGGCAATGCCTTTCGCTGACTTCCCAAGCACCGGCGGAGGTCGCGTACTACCAGATGACGCGACACCGCCTGGGCTTTGAATGCTCTATAGAAAACTCTCCTGAGTAGCATTCTCACTTGGCCGTTGGCCAGAGTTACAGATTGAGATATGTACAAATGATACCGTATTCAATGTCTCGCGCGTGTTGTCCGAATTCCACCTTAGTCGCCATTGTTAAGTTTGTGTATGTGTGAGCAGTCGCACGCAACAGAAGACCATTCGAAAACGAGGCTCTTTTTTATATTGCGAATCCACGAATTCACGCGATAATTAGCGGTCATTCTGACCTACCGTAGACCTGAGAGTACGAAAAGTAGCGCACGCTGTGTTCTCCGGTGGAAGTCTCTGCCGGATGAGGCTTCCAGCTTGCGTATCCAAAAGACCAAACAGAATTGTCAGCCAACTTAAAAAGTCTGAATTATTTCCATCAATACCAACCAGTATGGGGCTCGCATCGTGATTCGAGCTCGTCGCGTGTTGTTTAAATGGCTTAAACTCGGATACCCAGAGGAGCAGCTCGCCAGGTGCGTTGGAAAGCTAGATCGTAGCGCCGGAACGGCCGCTCGGGAAATGCTGACAGCCTGAGCCGCAGGCCCGGTCCCATTGAGTGCAAGCATTGTGCGGGTAAGGAGGACAGGGGTCAAATTATTGCTGCACGATATCGGAGTAGGGTTGAAAGCACGCTGCAGAGGCTTTGGTAGGTGTTGCGCACAAGCAGGAGAAAAAAGAGAACCTGCAGCCGCCGATGCAGTAGACACGTGAAAGCGGAGCAATAGCGTCCCGCACGGGCCAAGGTCTCTCGTAATAGCCAAGCCGCTAAGTATTAGTGGTCGCAATGAGACATGCTTAGACTACGTCAGGAACTTCTGCAGCGAAAAAGGGTATCTAAAAATAGCCTTATCGCAACTTGTTGACCGTGGCGCTTAGGAAAGACTTCGTAGTTCTGACAGAGTCGAACGATAGCGCTTCCGGCCGGACACCTCGGGGTTAGGAAGACACTGAGCCACTTGAGGCAGTGGCTCTATTCGGTTGGCATGCGTCGGGATAACGAAGAGTGATGCAAAAACCTTTTCGAGCATATTATAAAATGATGTAATGTATCTCCGTCTGTAACTCCACAAAGCCACAAAGACTAGGTGGCTGCTACGCAGGAGAGTTTTGTATAGCGCACTCGCAGCCTGAGCGGCTTTCGGTAGGCATTCGATAGCTGGCAGACTTCAGGATATGCCTACCGTAATCCAGTGCAACGTTACAGCTTCGTCAGATGAAGTGAGTCACTGCTGATATAGCTGGGCATCTGAATACTACTAAGAGTAGAAACTAGCACATCTGCGTTTTGTTGGATTCATTTCCCAACCGGCCTTAAGCTTACACTACTCCAGACCAGGAGGTCTTGACGGCTACAAGTGTTGCATTATATGTCCTTTATCATTCTGCCCATTAACTGATGAACAATGTTATGATCCATGTAGGAATTTAGAATGAGCTGAATGTTTAGAATGCTGCAATCGGTTGGGAATCCAAAACTATTATAATAATCTTAATCACTGTTATTATTTCATCTGTGCAGGTACTCTATAAAAATCGCTGCAACAGAAGCAATAAACAAGGGTTAAGGACATGTACTGACTTGCGTCACGACATCCCCTGACTTGACCGCATTTAAAAAGAACTTAAAAACGCACCTATTTATAACAGCATTTAGCTGGTCCCTTTGATTGTCATTAATGTGCTTATGCGTGCTGACATTGTGCATGCTGCCACTAACCACACTTGCATGCCGACCCTGTGCCTGTCACCCCTACCCATGTTATTCATGTTGTTTATCAAGCATGAAACCACTCACCATTCGATCTCGGTTCCTTTCCACCAGATGTAAAGCGCCTAGAGAGAGATTGAGTTCTCTGAGGGCGCTTTATCAAATGTATTATTATTATTATTATGTACGGTATGCTATGTAATGTAATTTATCTCAGTCTTTAACTCCACAAAGCCACAAAGACCATGTGGGTGTTACGCAGGAGAGTTTTGTATAGCACACTCACACCCTAAGCGGCTTTCGGTACGCAAACAGTAGCCAACTGACTTCGTCTCACGAAAGAAAGAGAAAGAGGGAAGCGTAGCAGAGTCAGGAGAGCAGTTGAGGTAGTGACTAGAATATAAATAGCAGCCCAGGACCACTGAAAAGGATGAGCCAAAGTCGGCAGAACGAGAGCAGTTGCCGTTGCGTAAGAATCGTGGAAGCGAGTTCCACAGTATAGGACCTGCAGTGCTAAAGCTTCTGTCGCCCACGGTCTTTAAGCGGAGGAATGGACAGCTAATTTATTGTCCATACAGAACAAGAGGGCACAAAGAGGCTGAAACTGGTGCAGCAGTTCAGCTAATTATGGAGGAGCCAAGCCGTGGCGAGCCTTGTGGGTCAACATAAAAACTTTGCTCTGTATCCGTTGATCATCCGGCATCCATCATAGCTCCTTTAGCAAAGAAGAAACGCGGTCAAACCTCTAGGAATGTAAAACTAGCCTTGCAGCCATATTCTTAGCCAGCTGCAGTGGCCCCTACTTGCTTTTTTTGATAGCCCTGCCAAAAAGGAATTACAATAATCAAGCTGAGACAGAACTAATGAGCTAGTTAAATGTTTTTCAAGCCACTGTGGAAGGCAGCTCCTAATTTATTTAAGATAGTTGATCGGACGTTATGGCTAGCTGTAAGGGCAGTCTTCTGAATGAAGCTTTTGAAATTTAGGCAGCTATCAAAAACGGCACCTACATTTCGAGCACGTAGTGATGGTCGCACAACAGCATAGTCTATTAGAAGACCAGAGCCTTTTAGTCCAGCCACACGCTTAGGGTGTCCTATGAGCAGCAGTTCTGTTTTATCGTAACTTAGTTTTAAGTGATTTCCGACATCCAGGATCGAATGTCGGCAAGGCAAGCATTCAGTTTCTCAGTTGCTGCAGCAGATTCCGACAGTTTGAATGGCAAGTACAGCAGAGTATCGTCAGCATAAAAGTGATATCCTATTTCGTAGGCCTTAATCACTTTTCCCAGAGGTTGTGTATAAATGGAGAACAGCAAGGCACCGAGGACGGACCCTTGAGGGGCTCCACAGGTGACCCTTCTCGTGTGTGAGACCTGACCCCCACACGACACGGATTGAACACTATCAGATAATTACGAATTAAACCACGCCAGTGCCTTGCCTGCCAAACCGATCGTTTTTCTCAATCGTCTTAAAAAGACATCGTGACCAATGGCGTCGAAGGAGCTGATAGATCTAGCAAAGCTAGGGCAGTGACATTCCCGTCATCTTTACCACATAGAATGTCATTGTTAACATGGAGGAGAGCAGTTTCAGTGGAGTGCTGCCTCTGGAACCCCGATTGAAATGTTTCTGACATTTCATTCTTTTCAATATGTAGTCGAAAACAAAACCTAAATTTCGAACATGTATTGACGGTCGCACAACAACATCACCCATTAGAAGAGCAAAGCCTTCTAATCCAGCCACACGCTTAGGATGTCCTATGAGCAGCAGTTCGGTTTTATCGTCATTTTATATCATGCTTAGACAAGAATGCAAAAGCACACAACTATCATGCATAAATCAGAATGCAACTGCCTACAAGAATACACTGAGGGCCGCCGGTTAGTTGAACCCACAATTAGTAACGTGCACTGAATCTTATGCGATAATAATAATAATAACACAATTGATATAGCGCCCTCAGAGAAATAAATCTCTTTCTAGGTGCTTTACATTTGCGGCAAAGGAAACATGATCGAACTGTTATTAGTAGCATGTTCAATAGGCAACAAGAATAACAAAGTTAGCGGTGACGTGTACAGTATCAGCATGCAAGTATGGTTAGTGGCAACATGCATAGTGTCAGCACGCATAAGCACATAAAGGTTGAATCCAAGGGACCCAAAAATGCTGTGAATGGTAGGTGCGTTTTTAATTTCTTTTAAAATGTGGTCAAGTCAGGGGATGTCGTGACAGAAGTCGGGAGTGAGTTCCAGGCTTTGAGAGCATACGAACTAAATGCACGGTCTCCAAAGGATTTGAAGTTTGTTCGAAGTATAGGTAAACAGTTAGATTCCGAAAAGCTGGTGGTACGATGCTCAGCCTGACGGGGCAGTAAATACGGCAATAAATATGCGAAGCACACCGGAAACAAAAAGAAGATAAGTTCATTAGGGCAAATGAAAGGCTGAGCGGACCAGATTCGTCTTGAACTTAACCTGAAACTTAAATGATGCAAAGTCAATGCAGATGATCGCAGAGACAGGAATCGAGTACCAGACTTTGGGCGCATACAAAATGAATTTCCGATTGCCAAATGAATTCTATTTAATTCTGGTCCGACGAGAGATACGACTGGGGTAGAGAAGACTGAAAGCCAAGGAGCGGTTCGTGCAAGAGCACGTGACTGGAGGCGCAAGAGGGTTCGTTGGTAGGCTGATGCAAGCGAGTGAAGCGACCTGTAGGCCAGACTGAGAATCCTGAAGTAGATTTGATACTTAATAGGTAGCATCTTAAGCTAATAGGTAGCATCTTAGTGCACCTCAACTGAATCTAAGCCGGTTTTTGACAGTGGAGGCAGCGTGTTCGTCCCGTGGCGAGTCATTTTTGGAATAGAAAGCCTAGGTCAGTTATTTGATGGTATATCAACCAATCTTAAGAACGAGGTCTCAAAATTTAAGAATGGGTCTGGGCTTGCCAATAACTATTAGATTGGTCTTATAGTCATTAAGTTTAATGAAGTTGACGCCTTCCAAATATAGATGTCGTTGAAAGGAGCAGCAAGGGAATTTATTGAGTCAAATGTAGATCTAGGCTTACAACGGTAAAAGAGGTCGTCGGCGTAGAATGAAACCCAAAATTTTAGTTAGCAAAGAAATCTGCAAGAGGGAGTGCATAGGCATCTATGCACTGCATGATTAGGAGCTAGTGTTAGTAAGCCCGAAGGGGGTAATGTGGAAACTGCGGCACACACGACCGACAAGCCTAGCTGGGACGGGATGTCACAAATGCATGGAACAACTTGGCTGTGTAATCCCTATTTAAGCAGGCCTGAAATTTGCGATGTTATATAGCTGAATGTAGGTAGACTTTACTGTGGAGCCGATGAATTCGTCTTGTGAGAGGTCACATTGAAACGGGACACTCACATTACTACTGGAGTATGCTGGTGGAGCCCATTTTGAGGGATACGCTTCCAATTTCTGAGCTACGCTTAGTTTGCCCACATCTAGCAAGTTTGCTTTCTCGCCATTCAATTTGAGAAAATGCTGCTATCCAAGTATGTATGTCAGCAATTAATTGAGCAACGGATGTGGGAGAGTTTGACGTACTGGAAGGAAGGGTGGAATTAAAGCAAGGATACAGATGTGAGTCATCTGCATAAAAATGAAAGCCTAGATTGGACTTGGCGATTATATCAGCACGAGGAAGAGTCCTAATTGTGAGAAGAAATGTAATGTAATGTATATCCGTCAGTAATTCCACAAAGTCATAAAGACCATGTGGGTGTTACGCATGAGAGTTTTGTATAGCGCACTCACACCCTAAGCGGCTTTCGGTACGCATTCGGTAGGCAACAGACTTCGTCTCACGTAACAAAAAGAAAGTGGGAAGCATAGCAGAGTCAGGAGAGCAGTTGAGGTAGTGAGTAGCATGAAAGTAGCAGCTCAGGACCGTTGAAAAGGATGAGCCATAGTCGGCAGTAGGAGAGTAGTTGTCGTTTCGTAAGAATTGTGGAAGCGAGTTCCACAGTCTAGGACCTGCAGAGCTAAAGCTTCTGTCGCCAACGGTCTTTAAGCGGAAGAAATGAATCACGCATAGAGCCATGGGGTGCCCTGTAATTTAGAAGCTCTTCGGATGATTGTAGCTCGGTGGCATAAATCCTCTGGATCTCCCGCTGATATAGAACGCAAACCATTGCTGAGCAGTGCCATTGATGTCCAGGCGAGATGAGAAGCGCTTGAAATGGACTATGTGATCATTAGTATCAAACGCTGCCGAAAGATCCAACGAAAAAAGTACATAGATTCTACCTAGGTAAGCATTCGCGAGATGATCTTTGTAAACCTCTGAAAATGCTGACAATGTGGAGTGATTAGCTCTAAAACCTAAGCGGAAATTATTTGCCAGGTTTGAAGTTTTGATACAAGAGTTTAGCTTGCCTGCCGCTACTCTTTCCAGTTTACCGACTTCTTCATGGCCTTTTCGAGAACATATTTATCAGTCTCTTTATTTCTTACGTCAGCCTGGCAGTCCAGGATACTGACAACCGTCGTTTTGTAGCATTTCATCAATGAGGTAAGGTCGGAAGGAAGGGTGATTAGAAAGGCAGAGAAGGTGACACTGCTTCGGACAGCGTCAATATCAAGAGACTTTGAGTTTCTTAACTCAAGTTTAATCTTGAAGGACGGAACAAAAAACATTAAAGGGAAAATGAAATCCGCGTAAGATCAGATGTTCAGAAAGGGGTGGTGATAACATACAATAGATGGAAAAACTTTGGCAAAGGGTGTGGCCTTTAAGGTGTAGAAGCTTGAACGTGAGCACGGAGGCAGAAAGACTCAGACAGTGACAGTACGCTGAAAATCATCGGATCGAGTGGGGGTTTGATAATGTATACTGATTTAAATTAGAATGAGAAGATTTCTCTTGCAAAGAACTGAAATACAGTCAGAAAAGTTAGAGCTGAAGCTGTGGTTCCTACCTGATGGATGAAAAATTAGCGATACCACTGACAACTTACCACTAGCTGGACCTCTGCCTAAAGATTTCAAAGAGTGAATAGAGGAGCCAATAATGGCTTGAAATTAAAAGAGGCGCTGACGGTAACGTTTACTGGACTACTAGTATTCAACAATCTCGGAATACTAAAATAGGAGAAACAGTCTGGGTAGCATCGGTGATAGCTTAGCAGTTTGTAGACTCTAACTAAGCTTCACAATCAGCGAAATCTTTTTTCAAGAGCGTCTATAAGTCTCAGGATGCTAACAATCAACCGTTTATTGCACAAAGAGAGAGCGTTGCGGAGGCTCGGGTTGTTATTGGTTTCCGAGGTTAGCTTTGGCTTTGGCATTTATCGGTGAAAGAAATAGGCCGTCTCTCTTGCGAGAGAGCGTGAAGAATGATTAGTAAATTAGAAGCCGCTTTTACTCTTTCGAGAGAATTTCGGTTAGTAGCAATGTAGTAGTTAGCAGTAGTTGGTAGTATGTGCAGATTTTAATTTGACGCACGAAGCCCACCTTCAGTATCCCGGCGTGTTCTACGGGCGATAACTAATTCATCAAGTCTGGCCGAAATATGCACCGGACAGGCGAAACGACAGCCAACATGCACGGTCGTACTGAGCTGTCCGTGAAATCATTTACGGACATGGAATGATGGAAGCCTCACGCGACGAAGACGCAGCTGTAGGCGGCAAGCAATAGCACTTCTAGTCTCGCGTAATTTCGACAGCATTAGGGGCATTAGGGGCTTCAGTATTCACCACGAAATAGGTATCAGCCTCAGCGCTTGCTTCGCTGGTATCTCGAACGGCTTCAATTTTACAATATTTTCAACAGCGGTAGCCAAGCAACGGGTTAGCTGTCGGTAATACAGATTTATAATAACCGGTTTTCAAAACGCTGCTTAATTTCTTCGCATTCCGTATTTGCAGATCTTTTAATTCATACCAATAATTTTATCTACAGTATCCATTCACAGTAACTAAATATGCGTGTGACTTATAAATGCTAGAGGCAGAGGCCACTAGATATAATGATAATAATCACGACACCGTTCGTATATCGTCTTTAAATAACTAAATATCTCTCGAGGCTCTTTACATAAGTAGGAAGTACAATTTGGTCAGTCTTGGTTTAATGTCACGCTGCTAGACTGGGATCCTGCGAGAGTCAATGTGCGTAACCTGGTTTCACCATGTGCATATTTCAAACCAGGAGCTGTTCGTAGAACTCGTGGTGCTCGTGGTTTCAGTTTTTACATTTGCAAAGCATCGAGAGGCATATTATATGTCATCGCTAGTAGAGGTATTGCAGCCAGGGCATAGGTAAATCGGCTGCCATTATTGTGCACAGTAGTCACTGACAATTTTGAATTTTCTGCGAACTTACGAACCGCATGCCGTTTCTTTCTAAAGATGGTCTATTCATTCTTTCTACAGAGGAGCGTAGGTCATATTATATTTAAGGCAGCAGCTTCTGGGCGACGCGTCGGTAACACCATCGAAGGCGGTCGACCTAAGCGGTGGTCCCCATCTGGCTGATTTCACAAAATGCGCAAAGACTATAGATAATGTTCCCGGCATGAGAATTGACTCGGCGGCGGTGGGGAAGAATATCAAGCTTTATTTTACCTATTCTATCTATGAGGACTGAATGTGAGAGCCCAGAGGCCATTACCTGAGGCTATGAGCGAACGCACTTTAGGCTGTGTCCAATGAAAATTTCCAAAACTGCTCCGAACAAACAATACGCGGATGTCATACGCCAAAATCCTCTCTCAGGCACATCGAGTTAGTAGGCGAGGAGAGCACGGGTGCTGGCATATCCCAGCTCGCGAGCTACCACTCGACGAAGCAGCAGCAGTGCTGCCGGCAAATTCCGACCTCCGAGTTCCACTCTAGTCGAGCGACGACGCCGTGGCGCCTTGCCGCCTTCCTGCTGCCTGTTGCCCGGCGACACTGCCGATCCGCGAAGTTCGATCGCATCGTGTGGCAGCGGCGAAAATCTACCGAGCCCATGCGTCATGCCAGCCCGATGGCGAGCCTGGTTGGTTAGTGCGTGCTAAATCAGCCGTGTGAACCTGTGAAAGGCGCGGCTATAATAAGCGGATGCTTTCGCGGAGTGTGCCCGGGCAGCGGGCCATTAGTTCGCTGTTAGGATTGCAAGGAGAAGACTGCGCAGGCAGCGTCAGCTTCATCCATGACAAGTCAGGAGATTTTAATTTAATTTGCCAGTGATGGCGGCACAAGCGCTCCCCTGTCATCTTCTCCGCGTCCTGGGTTCTTTTCGCCATCGCATGCTGTGCTCGGTTCCAGTACAGGGCCGCTCTGGATGACCAGCAAGCTTTTTCACAGATCCACGTCTCTAGAAAGCAAAATTAGCGAGTGCTCACGCCTACGAGCAAGTTGCTTGTCTTCCATCGCATTCACGGGACTCTATTGCATGTACTCCGTCTAGCGAACTTCAACTCCCGTCGTCGTCGCTTAGTAGTTGGCTCTTTTGAGTTGTAAAGCACCTAGCGTTTGAGCTTTAGTTCTCCTACAGTACTGTACGACTATAGTAATATTATTGCAATCACGCTTGTTTTGAGCACCCTCCAGCTATTGGCTATACGTTTCAGCCAATAACAGTGCAGCCTGCCATCCCTTGACTGCTTGGCCGTGCTCATCGGGTATCGATTGCAGCCAATCCAGCTCAGTCCACCGTCAGTTTCTGATGAAATCTATCACTGTAACGTCGTCAGACGCGTAGAACATTGCCGTGTTTCTGCAAGTTCAGGAGGTAATAAAATCGGATTACCATCCGAGGCCACAGAAGGGTTCAAGTAAAGTAAGAGCAATAAAAGCAGCTTCTCTGGGGCAGCGTTTTCACACGCGGAATTCGAAGGACGCTGTAAGCTGCCGTGAGGTGGTCTGACAAACGCAAGGCTCGGCGAGTGGGTGGCACTTGCTATCAGTGGAATTATTCTAAAGCTGAGCGCTAACAGTCTTGGTGGGGGGACAGATCACTGGAGGGTTGCAAGGCCCGAAGCAACCGATATTGGAGTTCCTGAGCAACATCTGGAACCTCATCTTTGACCTCCCGCTGACAGAGACTGAAGGCGAGATTCCTTTCAATTTACAAAAAAACTCCTAAAGATGCGCCGGGTTAAGCGCAGGCTTGAACGTCGTTTCAAGAAATCGGCGTCTGATGCAGATCTAGTCAATTTCAAAGACTTCCTTCGAGTTTACAACCGAAAGCTTAAAAAAACCAGGGCTTTTTTCATCCGAAACCTGAATTACTGCTAGTCGGACCCTAAACAAATTTATAAGACAGTAAGCCATTTACTGGCCAATGCTGTGAGATCTGACTCCCCAGATGTTAAGGGCTCAGCCAAAAAGTTTTCAGCCTTCTTTACTGAAAAAATTGTGTACATTCGTGCCTCCATTAAGCCCCCTCCGAGTAAAGCAATCGCGGTTCAAAAACCTGTGACCTTCCTTAAAATGTTCTCCGAGTTTCTGCATGCGATGTGGCTACCTTAATAAGGTCTAGCAAAAAGAGCTCGTCTCCTGAAGACCCTATACCTTCATCTCTGTGGTCTTCACTAGCAGACCAACTTAGTCCTGCACTAACCAAGTCTTTTAATGCTTCTCTGGGAAAAGGGGCGTCCCCAAGTCCTTCAAATTGGCAATCGTTCAACCGATACTTAAAAAGCTTGGATTAGATACAGAGGTCCTTGTGAACTATCGCCCAGTTTTCCTTCTTCCTTTCTTGTCAAAGATTCTTCAAAACATTGTTGCTAAGCAGCTAGTTGAACATGTTGAAAATAATGAAATGTCAGAGACATCTCAATCAGGGTTCAAGAGGCAGCACTCCACTGAAACTGCTCTCCTCCGTGTAAACAATGAAATTCTACGTGGCAATGACGACGGTTATGTCACTGCCATAGCTTTGCTAGATCTATCACCTGCCTTCAATACCATTGATCACAATTTTCTGCTTGTACGATTGAGAACAACGATCGGTCTGGCAGACGAAGCACTGGCGTGGTTTAAATCGTACTTGTCTGATCGTGTTCAATCCGTGTCGTGTGGGGGTCAGGTCTCACACACGAGATGGGTCACCTGTGGAGTCTCTCAAGGGTCTGTACTCGGTCCCTTGCTATTCTCCATTTCCACTCAACCTCTCGGAAAAGTGATTAAGGCCCATGGAATAGGATATCACTTTTAAGCTGACGAGACTCAGCTGTATTTGTCATTCAAACCGTCGGAATCTGCTGCAGCAACTGAGAAACTGAATGCTTGCCTTGCCGATATTCGATCCTGGATGTCGGAAAACTTCCTGAAATTAAATGGTGATTAAACCGAACTGCTTCTCATAGGACACCCTAAGCGCGTGGCTTGATTACAAGGCTTTGCAGTTCTAATAGGTGATGCTATTGTGCGACCATTACCACGTGCTCGAAATTTAGGTGTCGCTTTTGACAGCTGCCTCAATTTTAAAAGCTTCATTCAGAAGACTGCTTCTACAGCTAGCCATCACGTCCGATTCCTATCCAAGATTGGGTGCTGTCTCCCACAGTTGCTAGTAAAAGAATTAACCAGCTCCATACTTCTGTCTCGGCTTGATTATCGTAATTTTCTTTTGGCTGGGCTACCAAAGAGAGCTATTAGGCCACTGCAGCTGGCTATGAATATGGCTGCAAGGCTGGTCTTCAAGTCCCAGAGGTTTGAGCACGCGTCTCCTTTGCTAAAAGAGCTAGGATGGATGCCGGTTGCTCAACGGATACAGAGCGAAGTTCTTACACTGACCCACAAGGCCCACCACGGCTTGGCTCCTTCCTACCTAGCTGAACTTCTGTATCAGTTTCAGCCTGTTCGCGCCATCAGGTCCTGTGTGGACAATAAATTAGCTGTTCCATTCCTCCGCTTAAAGACCGTTGGCGACAGAAGCTTTAGCTCTGCAGGTCCTAGACTGTGGAACTCACATTCACAAGTCTTGCGCAATGACAACTACTCCCCAACTGCCTACTATGGCACATCTTTTTCAGCGGTCCTGAACTGCTACTTCCATGCTACTCACTACCTCAACTGCTCTCCTGACTCTGCTATGCTTCCCACTTTCTTTTTGTTGCGTGAGACGAAGTCTGTTGGCTACCGAATGCGTACCGAAAGCCGCTTAGGCTGTGAGTGCGCTATACAAAACTCTCATGCGTAACACCCACATGGTCTGTATGACTTTGTGGAATTACTGACGGATATACATTACATTACATCACATAAGGCGTTAGCTTGGCAGTCATGCTAACGTGGCCCACCCACACTTGCTTCGGCAATCGAAAGCCACCCTACGTGCAGACTGACCGATTAAATAAATTCCTTTGCTTCAATTGTAAAGCGCCTAGAAAGAGATTGATTCCTTTGAGGACGCTTTAGCAGACGCATTGTTATTATTAATGCTGTGAGTATTTCTTCCACTGTTGCATGAGGGAAAGAGTTGCTGTATTTCTGAGAGATAAGACGGTTATTGCCTAAGGCCAAAAGAGTGTTGTGTCTCTTTTGTTGCTGAAAACAGTGCACTTAAGTCGCAAGCTGGAGAGGACGGTGGCCACGGGAGCCGGGATTGACAGTGATGGAAGTCCTACAGTCTGCACAACTCTATCAAGCGGGACTCATACAGCCTGCTTGATGTAGGGCATGTGTTCTGAGGTCGGATTTGGTTACGCTTGCCTTTGACAGACAAGCTACGGCCATCCGATAACCTAGCATCAGCGCTGCCGGGATATGGTCTTACTAATCGAGGGTTAGAGGAGGATTTGCCAAAGAAGGGTGCAGAGAGTGGCTCCAGCCAAGTTCTGCAGCTACAGCAGACGCAGCGCTATTTCGCTCGCCTCGCGAGCAACAATTGAACGCTCTTTTTCTGTTTCTTGATACCACACTGTACCAGTGCGGTGCCGAGGCCCTTTGTTTGATCGTCGGCGACTGCGACCATTGACAGCTATCGGTGCAAAGCAGGTACGGGGCTCAAATCGACAGCGCCGGCAGCAGCCACCGTTGAGAGCCATGCTGCGCTGCGTACATGGAAGGCGGGTAAATATCGTCGCTTCTTCGGTTTTTTCTGAGACGTACTAGACTGGTTATGCAACTTGCGTAGCACGTGATAAGGAGCTCAGCCCCTGGCCGTTGCACCCGATTGGTTAGGAGTTCCCGAGTTCCGAGACGCTGGTCTCACAAGTCTTCGGTGAGGCGGTCGCCTCTGTTACACAGGGCGGCAGTCGCTGACTATCTCAAGGCTGCCCGCCGAGACAGAGAGAAAGAGAGAGAGTGAGAGTGAGAGAGAAAGAGAGAGTGGGTGAGAGATAATAATAATAATAATAATAATTCACTTGATAAAGCGCCCTCAGAGAACTTAATCTCTCTCTAGGCGCTTTACATTTGCTGTGAAGGGAAATGCAATTGAATGGTAAGTAAAATCATGCTTGAAAAACAAACGAAATGAATAATATGGTTAGGGGTGACATGCACAGGGTCAGCATGCAAATGTGGTTAGTGGCAGCATGCACAGTGTCAGCACGCTTAAGCACATCAAGGACGAATCACAGGGACCCACTAAATGCTGTCCTAAATAGGTGTGTTTTTAGGTTCCTTTTAAATGTGGTCAGGTCAGGGGATGTTCTGACGCAGGTCGGGAGGGAGTTCCAGGCTTTGGGAGCATATGAACTAAATGCACGGTCTCCAAAGGATTTAAGGTTTGTATGCGGTATGAGAGAGAGAGAGAGAGAGAGAGAGAGAGAGGAAGAGATTTGGACGAGGGCTTTATGTCGAGCTGCCAGGTTTAACCGAAAGCGATCGGGCGGCGACCTGGGAACATTTTGCTGGCTAGGTGAGGGGTAGCAGTGGGATCCCGGAAACCGCGAAACATCTCGCTGAGACTACGGAAGCCACTCTCGTGGTTAAAAACGTTGCTCGTCGATGCTCTTCTGAAAGCGCTACAGCTTCGAAGGAAGCGCTACAACTTGCTTCGAGCGGCGTTCAGCTGCGATTGGCTGTCAGGGCGAGGCTTAGAAGTTGCCCCTCGGGTAAAACGTGACTCGGGACGGGTAGTAAGTTCGAGAACGGCAGCAGCTACCCTCTGCACCGAGAGTGACAGCGGCCAATGATCCTCTTCCGCAATACAAAATGAGGCGATTTAAATGCCGATCGTCGGCCTTTCTTCTATGGAATGAGCGGCTCGCTTTAAATGCGAGAGGAGAAGACATGAGCTCTTTGACTGAGTGGTGCCGGTGTCACTGATCTCTGGCTCAATTTGAAAGATTAGCGACAAGTCCGCTTTATTTCCTTTGTGACTGCATCCACCCATAGAAAACCCTCAGTCGAAGATCTTTGCTAGCCTATATGCTGGTTTGCCGTTCGACCGTTTTCGTGTCAATATTTAGATAGAAATTTGGGAGCTACCGCTGATCTTCTGTGAATGAGACCAATTCAATAGCTATTCTCCCTCTTTGACTGTCCGGGATCAGGGTGTGTGTAAATGCACTTACTTGGAAGCGTCCGCCTCCGGAAACATACCCTGAGCTCGACTCGCTTTCATTTTCAGTGTGTGTGCTGGCAGTGGTGTCAAAACAGTGAGTCATTAAAAGATTATAGCATAGAAAGCTAGTGGCAGTATCAATATCTTGCTAGTTTGCACCTAAAAAAGTGACCGAGTTCAGTTTGCTTGGGTGGCTCGCCCATGACTATCGGTTCACTTTAACAGGTCCTTCGTGATACAAAGCAAGAAAGCATGGATGGATATTTATGCACTAATTATTTCAGCGCTATTCAGACCTTGGCATTCAAAACGATTCGTGCTAGAGCAACTATATTTTTCATATGCGCTTATATTTGTTCCTTAATAATGATTTCAGGACTTTCATCTGTGTGGTCTGGCCGAGGCCGTTTTCGGAGGCCATGCTGTCAGGTGTGGAGCTGTACTGCCATCTGGTCTCTTGGATGGACCAAACGATCCTTAGTAGTCCTTACCTTAATGTAGCATGTTTCTTCTTTGCTTTAACTTTCCGAGTAACGTTTTAACGATGATAGGAGCTGCGATTTCGTATGTTACTCAATGAGATTCTGACATTTTCCTGCCGTATCTGTACGAAACACGAAGAATGGCTTCAACCTTCCGGTAGCAGAGATTTCTACGCCACCATTCGTAAGAGGTCGTGTGATTAGAAGATTTGGCACCTACAGTGCCTGCCGGGCACTAGGCTGGCTAATATACCCGCTTAATTTATGTTTTTTTCTTTGTTCAGTAGTTAACCTCCGCAGTATATTTATGGCATCTGATATATGCTATTATTGATTTAAGAAGCAAAATATCTTGCGACGCTTCAGTCGCGAGATGCATGTTGCCCAATTCTTGAAGTTCTGCATCTATGTGAGCAGCAGCAGACGACTTAGATGCATCGCGTGTATCTCACAATATACCAAAACTGCAAATAACTAAGTTGCTTGCACTTTGTTTTCCTCCTGCATGCGAAGTCACTTGCCACTTTTCCAGATGTATTACGAATGTGTGTCTGGTCGTGGCAGAATAACTTGAGGTATAATAATATTAAACATCATAATCACAATGACGATTTGAATGTACGTGAGTAAAGCCAGGTAAACATAAGTAACTGGCGATTTGCCATCCGGCGCTGATCAATGAAAGCTGTCAGATTGCCAAACTCTAGGATGAGCTTTCGAGCTTATGAGCCAGTGGACACTCAGGCTCGGCTTCCTGTACACAGCTGCAGTTTCCAGGGTTTTTCACAGTTACAGGCTTGCGACATTAATGAGGCATGTATACAACTCTATGAGGAAACTAAATTTCCTTCTATCCACTTTAAATATGCTAGAAAGGAAGCCTGTGAATTGGTTAGTTATAACTTGCATATTTTCAGCACGCACAATCACACACAGAACAATTTTTTGTGAGTGCAGCCAAATTTAAATTTGGCAGAAAGTATAGGTATTGAGCTCCTTTTTAAACGCTTTCGCGTCAGGAGATATCGTGACGCTAGTTGGCAATGAGTCTCAGTCTTTAGGTCGGTGCAATGGAGCTGATGCGCGGTGACGAAAGTATTTGGGCTATGCCAGAGGCCTAGACAAACGACCAGAGTCAGCGGAGCGAGCAGTTCGCGAAGGAAAGTCAGACTGGGGCGCATGTCTACTTCGCTAGTAGGCTGCAGCTAGAGAATAAAGGGACCCAAGGATGAGCGGCAGAACCTTAGAGTCAATATGTTGCTTGATGAGGAGCCTGCGAAGGTCACTAAGAAATGGCGTAATGTAGAAATGCTGACCTTCTCGACATGCCAGCCAAGCAGCTGAGTTTTCTACCAGGTGTGAGTGAGCGACTTGGTGAACAGGCAGGAGGACCTGCTAGTAGTGAATCACAGAAGCCTAGATGGAAATAACGAATTCTTGGGCTAGTATTGATGTTTAAGCCTCAGCCAGGCGAGCACGAAGTTTCTCGAAGCTACGTAGTTGACGGTCGGCAGACTGGTTTGTGAAGCTGATGAGGTCATCTCGCGAAAGCTCTTTTTGGAAAGAGAGGCATCCATTTCACCCAGAGGATATAGGAGATATAAATGATGGCCAAACTAATCTTGCTAATTTTAAAAGTAGTTATATGCCACTCTTATCTAGCCAAAAAAACCTTGCCTAGATGGTAATTGTCCTCTAAAATATTAGATGCTTGTAGTCAGGTCATTTATTTATTTGGTGATTGCCCACTCTGTGACTATCTTTTTAGTTAGTTATCAGAGGTAAGCTCTATGCCTTTTGAGCGAAAAGATTAATTAGTAGGTTCCGTTGGCGTTCACTAAAACCTTTAAGGATAACGATGAGTACATTAAGTTCATAAACCGCTCTCCCCCAGCGTGGATCTCAGCCTTGAGTTAAGGTGAGGCACTTCACGATCCAGGTCTTACGTTTGAGTCTCGCAGCAGGTAATTCCTTATTGCCCACTGCAAGATGAAGTAATAGCCGCCAAGGCTCGTCTGCTGCTTTTTAAATCAAGCTATTGAATCAGCCGATCATTATTTTTACTTTATTTTCACCTTATTTTAACCATGCCACTGAGGCCTTGCCAAGAAGCAGATGTTCTGCCACCTGGATTATTGGTACCAATATTAATGGTCGTTTCTTTTCAGCACTATTGGTTGAACTCGAAGGTCAACTATGTGCATGCTTTTGGAGGTAAAGGACAGTTACTACTGTAAGGAAGAGATTGAATATTTGAATGAGAGCATAGCGCATTTCCGTCAAATTTCTAACGATTTTTGGCCCGGATAAGGTCATAGGGTGCCGTCTTTTTGGGTTAAATCCAACTAATTTAGGTCAAGTGTACCTACCAATCCCTGTAGCGATCTAGAAGGATCAATGTTCAAGCTTCCCTTTCAGCAAAATACATAAGGTCGGAGAGTCCGTTCTAATGTGAGATTCACTCTGGACTCACAACCCTCCCGTTAGTCCTCCCGCCGATCTGGCCTGTGCATTTTTGACATCGTGTCGACTTACGTAACAAACTAATAAAAGGTCTTTCTACCTGTCCAATAACGCGCCTAGAGTTGGTGCAAAAGTCAGAAGCTAGGCTTGTCTGTTGCGAACGCCGACGCTGCCACAATGCAACACTTCTCACCAACCTACTGCTCTCCAACAAGCAGCGAAGTTCAAGATTCTGTCACTCACTCCAGGTACCTTCGTTCTCTTGCTCAGGCCTTCCTATCGGAAGTACGTCCTCGTCTGGCTTCGCGTCATACCGAGCGCCATTATGAATCAAGTTGCATAGCTTTGCCTCTGATCAACCTGAAATCCTCCGGAGATTGCGCCTTCAGTTCGCTTTCGGTTCGCGTGCACCCGAAGTCAGGAATACTGATGTCCCGACTAATACCACTACAAGAAGAGACTTGCAGAAATTTAAAATGAAGCTAGGCACCCATCGATTTGCTCGGTTTGTGCTAGTTGTCGTGTGTGTGTGTGTGTGTGTGTGTATGTTCGCGCGCGCGTGTGTTCGCGCGCGCGTGTGTGTGCATGTGTGTATGTGTGTGTGTGTGTGTGTGTGTGTGTGTGTGTGTGTGTGTGATTATGCGTGCTGATGCTGTGCAAGTTATCACTAATAAGTTGCTTTATTTATTGCCCGTCTATTTGTCTAGTAAGAGATAAAGTTCTCTTCCGATGTTATACACACACGTGCTTCTATTTTTTATTATCATGGCTAGTATTGTCCTTGCCAAGTCACCGAATGTGGACGCCATGAAATAGTCAATCTCCTTAAGTGGTCTTTGAGGGGACGATGGAATCGCAGTGTGTTCCTGTGAAAGTTCTGAGAGCTGTTCAAAATAGATCCAAGCTGTGACTGCATTTAGCAGTGTTGGTTTGGTTGGGTGCCTATGGACTCTAAGGAGGAGGGGTTTGGGGTAGTTCATTTGCAGTTACGCGAAATAAAATATAATGTACCCTGCATTCACGCAGTTGACGGCTCAGATCTATCGTACTGAGATGCCGCCGAGTTGGCTTGAGCCACTGCTTCAGAATGTAGCGCGGCTTTAAATACTCGAATACACTTTCAAGGACAATTTGCAGCAAATGTAAAGCGCCTAGAAAGAGATTGAGCTCTCTGGGGGCGCTTTATCAAGTGCATTATTATTATAATTATTACAGATGGTTATTGAGCAACGGAGGTATTGCCTTTGTGAAATGTTGGTATGCTAAATCAACCAGATTATGACAGTGCTTGAGATTGTTAGAGGTTCCTAAATTATAAACATAAAAACCAGGCTCGTAATAATCTATGTTTTATGAAGAATAGCCTAACATCTGCAGCGATGATCACTTGGTGGAGCTGTATGGTTTGGATGATTATAATAGTAATAATAAATTTGTTATAGCACCCCCAGAGAAACCAATCTTTTTCTAGGTACTTCAAATTTGCTGCAAAGCAAGCGCGAGAGAATGGTTGGTGCTAAGATGCTTAATGACAGCAAGCATAACATGGTTATCGGTGTCAAGCACGGGGTCAGCATGCAAATATGGTTAGTGGCATCACGCACAGTGTCAGTACGCATATGCACACAGAGGATAAATCGCAGGGACCAACTAAATGCTGTGATAAATAGAAAAGTTTTTAGCTTTTTAAATATGATCAAATCAGATGTTAGAGATGAGAGACGTTTTGCTTCGTCTTGTGAGCATCCAGCCCTTCCGTAACTTTTGAATATACAAATCTACTCAAAGGCACGAACTTGTCTATAAGGCATGGGCATTCCTGATTGCGGCATCGCTACAACATATGCGACTTCTTAGTCGTGCTTCCAGCCGCTAGCTTCACCAGTGTATGTCATTCACCACCTCGGATTATTATCCGTTACAAGAGCTTTCTTCGCGAAAAAGCCTTAAGTTCAGAATCGCAACTGCGCATTCGGAATATTAGTTAAGGCCGGCTGGATCTTTCCAGCGTTCTAAGCCAGACTGCCTAAAGATCTCATTCTTTTGTTTCATTCCATATCAAAGCTTTTTTCAACTGGAGAGGCTCTTCAAAAAGCAATTGGAAGCGCGAAATGAATGCTCAGTGCCGAAGGCTGAAATAAGGCTAAGGACGCACAAGGCGTCAACATGAAAGAAAGAAGACAATGGAGAGAAACAAGTACCGAATATGGTAGAGTTGACTGTCACTGCCATTCAGTGGCTGTGTACTTTGAGCGTCCCGGAAGCAAAATTGCTTGAGTTGGTGGTGCGCGTGTGCTCATCTCCACTGTCTGCAGTGATAATCCCGCAATTTGCTGATTTGCAACGAATTGTAGTGAACAAAGAGCACGCTGCTATATTAGAGCCAGAATAGGACATGGACGCTCAAACTGCGAAAGTGGATCAAGAAAACGCTTGCCTGTCACCCGTGCTGGCTATCTCTGCGGGAATATCAGCTGGCAGAAGAAATCAAAATAAGAACGCAGCATCATCCAGTAGAGTGTTTAAAAGAAACTGGGAATGCAGGTAATATTGCGCCTGCTAAGCGAAATCACAGAATTATCCTCTCTGCTTTATCTGCGTACTCATTGGAACATTTTTCTAGATTGCCACCGATAGCCGAATTGATTGGAAATGACGTGCATGTGCAAGCATATACCATAATTAGCAAGGAATCAGTGCAGGCGTTGTGGAGTAGACTAACAAAGAGTGAGCGAGAGCGACAGAAAATGTCAAAGCAAGCCAAACTGCTAAGGTAGAGGAAGGAAGTAAGAGGCTTCCAAAGGCTAGTCACAATAATAACTATGTTTATTAAAATACTAATACGTTCACACAGCAGTATGAGAGATCTAAATCTCTTTCAAGGCACTGTGCGTATGCAGGAAAGGAAGCGGAAATGGTTATGAGCTATAGGAAATCCTCGATGGACAGCCTCCATCCGCTTCAGCTAAGTCCTTGGACATTTGGTACACTGTGGGACAATTTCCTAGTGGATTTCGAGTCGCTACCTTCCCCGCGTACCTCCTAAATCAGTTGGAAGTGGTCAACTCAAAACACGCCTATTTAGGACAGCATTTAGCGGGTCCCTGTGATTCGTCCTTGATGTGCTTATGCGTGCTGACACCTAGCATGCTGCCACTAACCACACTCGCATGCGGACCCCGTGCATGTCACCCCTAACCATATTATTCATTTTTTTGTTTTTCAAGGATGATTTTACTTACAATTCAATTGCATTTCACTTTGCAGCAAATGTAAAGCGCCTAGAGAGAGATTGAGTTCTCTGAGGGCGCTTTATCAAGTGAATTATTATTATTATTATTACAAAGACCTACTTAGGAAAGCAGACTTGGGTAAAGTATCTCTGCTTGTTTTGCTCGATCTTTCGGGAGCTTTGATACAATCGATCACCAAGACTCCAGAGTATTGACGTGAATGGACAAAGATCATCTGAAGTACCTCTGAAATATGGAGTACCTCAGGGCTCCGTGCTAGGTCCGGTTCTTTTCACGGTTTATACTCTGCCTCTTGCTGATGTAATTGCCAAGCACAATCTAGGCTTCCACTTCTATGCGGACGACACTCAGTTGTACCTTTGCTTTCATCCCTCCCAGCCTTCAAGCACCTCAAATTCTCTCAACTCACTTGCTGCATGCATTTATGACATCCACACATGGATGGCAGCAAATTTTCTAAAACTAAACGATGACAAAACTAACTTACTAGTTATGGGAAAACCAGTGTGATTCAGAGACTGGAAAGGCTGTCTCTCAAAACTGGCTCTGCCAGCATATCTCCTGTCGAATCAGCTCGAAATCTGGGTGTCATATTCCAAAGCGACCTCTCGTTAGACGACCATCTCAGCTCCACAGTCAAATCTGCCTATTTTCAGCTTCATAACATCGCTGAAATTCGGGCTTGTTTAGATAAGGATACCACGTCTAAGTTGGTCCTTGCATTCGTGACATCTCGTCTCGACTTCTGCAACTCACTGCTTACTGGCCTACCAGCATGTGCGATCAGGCGATTGCAGCTGGTGCAAAACTCCGCAGCTAGGCTTGTCTGTCGTGAGCGTCGCAGTTGCCACATTACTCCACTTCTCGCCGACCTGCACTGGTTACCAGTCAAGCAACGGATTGACTTCAAGGTTTTATCGCTCACTTTTAGGTCCCTTCATTTTATGGCTCCGGCCTATCTCTGCGACATACTCCCCCATCAGGCCAAGCATCGTACCACCCGCTTTTCGGAATCCAGCAGTCTACAAATACCTCGTACAAACCTTAAATCCTTTGGAGACCGTGCATTTAGTTCGTATGCTCCCAAAGCCTGGAACTCCCTCTCAACCTGCGTCAGAACATCCCCTGACCTGACCACATTTAAAAGGAACCTAAAAACACACCTATTTAGGACAGCATTTAGTGGGTCCCTGTGATTCGTGCTTTACGTGCTAATGCGTGCTGACACTGTGCATGCTGCCACTAACCACATTCGCATGCTGACCCTGTGCATGTCACCCCTAACCATGCTATTCATTTTGCTTGTTTTTCAAGCATGATTTTACTTACCATTCAATTGCATTTCCCTTTGCAGCAAATTTAAAGCACCTAGAAAGAGATTGAGTTTTCTGAGGGCGCTTTATCAAGTACATAAATATTATTGTTATTATTATTAACTCAACCTTCTGACTCTACAAGATGGCGTACCGTTTTCCCTTGCCGACTACGCAATGTGCAACCGCCGAGTTATCATTCAGAAAGTTCAACTTAAAAAAGGAAAACTAATTAAACTAATAAGAATAGCTATAAAAATAGTCTTTTTAATAGGGCCTTACGAGAAGCGAATCTCTATTCTGGTACTTAGAAACTTGCTTCCATAGATGTAATAGCCAATAGTTGATGATTAGCAAGGATGCTAAACCATCCTAGTATCGTGCTTAGACAAGCATCCAAAAGCATACAAGAAGACACAAATGGCCGCTGATATTTTTATGATCTCTGACGAGCTTTATGCACTGAATCATGAACAGTTAGCACGAAAATCACATAGGATCAAAAGACAAGCTCACTAAGATGTTATACCAAATATGTCTCACGCATGTCTAGCTCAATCCACGGCGTGCACAGGTTCGTAACGCACAACCACACAAAAAGATTACTCATTCTGATAGACTAATGGGTGTGTGGGTAACGTAGGCTTTTAGCTTCTTTTTGAAGTTTTCAGATCAGGAGATGAAATGATTCTAGTCGGCAGTGAGCTCCGAGCCTTGGAAGCATAACAACTAAATGCGCGGTCTTTAAGAGATTGGAATTTAGTTAGGGGCACAAGTAATCGCCCAGAGTCAGAACAGTGGGTAGTGCGGCAGGAGGCCTGATGTAAAACATATTGAAATAGGTATGCAGAAGAAAGACAATGGAGGGACATAAAGGTGAGCGACATAATCTTAATAATATAGCAATAATAATAATAATATCAGATAATTTATATATTGACTAAAGTGAATTACTTCTCTACCCAGGCGCTTTACATTTCACGGTGAGAAAATCAGTAACCAAGGGCTAGTTTCCTATCAGGCATGATGCTTTAGCAATCATGCAGAAACAAACAAGTATAATTCTGTCAGATTTCAGCGTGCTAAGCAAACCAAAGGAACCTTGAAGTCGACACGCTGAGTTAGGTGGCCAGTGCAGGTAGGTTCGCAGTGGTGTAGTGTTTCAGTGGTGATGTCTTCGACAGATCAGCCTAGCTGCTGAGTTTCGCACCAGATGCTAGAGTCATATTGCACAGGCAGGAAGACCGACAAGTAGTAGTGTGCTACAGGAGCCTTGTCTGGAAGTCACAGCTGAAGTCTTTAATGGCGCGGCATGCTCGTTCGTACTGACCAGGTGCGCAAGCACGACAGTCATCACAGCCCAAAATATACATTATACGATGCCTTCACGTTTCAGATATCACTAACTAATGTCTTATATTCAATAGTCTTTGGAGGACGAACTGCACACATATTGATCGTAGCACGAGAGTGTCAATAGACACTAGCTGCAGATAGCTTAAAGTAGCTTCAAGAAAGCTGAAAAAGTTCTGCGACTATTTGTTATCTCCTCGATGGTGAAAGCCAAGAATTAAAGTCCTTAGACGATTGGAGTGAAACTTCAACCCGAAGGGAACTTGAAAAAGACGCCACCATCTCGTGGGAGTACTTCTTTGTCCAAAAAGAGTTTATGGGTTAAAATGATTATTCCCCATACAGACTATGGCAGGCGAACGCGGCAGCTACCGTATTTAGGCAGATGTAAAACAGTGTACAGAGTTATGAGATACTTGAGAATTAAGCGGAAAATAAAGCAGGTAACAGCCAAGTACAATTTCCAGATTCTACGCTGATTTGGATAACATTTAAACCGTCTGCGACATAAGTAATTTAAGTAATTGCTCACCTATTACTTATGTGAGAAGCGAAAGCACGAAAACTGCGGTGTTGCAGCATAAAGCGATGCTGAGTAGCTTCTAGACGTGCCTCATGATGGTAGAGTGACAACTTTAATCAAATCTCGGCCAATGTGCCTGACTGCTTGCCCAAGCAGACGCTTGGCAACTTGAATGGGTCGTGTTAGCATATCAAGGTGCTCCTATATGAGTCGCATGGCTCACGCATGAGTTAAGGCAATCTGATCAGCTTACCCTCAGACATGGTGCGTCGCAGTTCTCACAAACGCTGGCTGCCCATTTAGCCGTGGCGATACTTTCGCTATCAAACTGGCCACACGTTAAAGGAATACGACCTGTCTCCCAGAAAACACATAGATAGGCGCATTTAAGACTAAACTATGCTTCTGTACGCATGATTTAAAACTGAACTATACTGAGTTTCGCTGGCTTGGTGCTTCCTACGCTTTTGAACCGGCGATCTGTCAACCGACTGTTCTTTTGGCCAATGGCATCAACGACTTGGGCCCAATTCACCAGATCGGTGTGATGTATCCTTTTCGCATTTTTTTTACTTACATACCCTGTTTACAGAATAAGCTCCAACGGAAAATTGGTTGTATTTGCTGCACTTGCAGTCGTCGACAGATCTTTAGCCAAAGTTTATATTCCAGGCCACCAGCACTCTAATCGGGAGTGTGTTTCAACAGGTAGTTTCTAAATTACCTCGTTTCTCTGCCCCCCTTGCGATTGCTCTGGGAAATTGCTAAGCCGCTCCAACGAGACTGGTGCTAAGTGACAGTCCAACGCAAATCTGTTTACCAGAGGTGAACTTAAAGAAGGCTCACAGCCTGTCCCGATATTGGTTATACTCCAACGCCAACTGATGCTCCAGTAGCTGGGCAGGCGGCGAAAAAGGGGTGCAGCCGCCCCAGTACCCAGCAGCCCCAGTACTGATTGCCGTGTCTGCTAACCCGGGCATCGACATGCAAGGACACCGACGGATCAAGTGCTGTGTGCTGCGCCTAAAGCCCGTTGGGCATCAGGTAGTGCCTGTTGCTCGCTTAGTCATTTGATGGTAGAGCTTTTTGGGTTCTGGCGTTAAAATGCTTACGTCTATATTGACGTCATTTCAGGGAGAGTTGGTAACATATTTCTTCTCTGATTCAAGTCATGATTTTAAGTTGTCTTCTCTCGAACCGTAGATAGTTGTAGCCAATGCAAGAGTCCTTGTAGCGGGACCACTTGCCGGCACTTTGAGGAGCACCAGATCGGGAAGGCTGTACAGAAACGTACACAGAGTCCGAATAGCTCGTAAAGTCTCAAACGTTGTCGAAGTGGAGCGAGCTGTGATGCAAACACCAGCAATTACTCTGAATTATTTAAGCTCGCGAGGTCTATTGTCGGAGCCATAATTCTCAGTGGCATGTCAGAATGGGTAGAAACCGAATTGGTCTGGCTGGTTGGGCTCACGGGTAAGGTGCTGGCCTTCAAGGACCGAAGTCTAGGGATCGAGTCCTGTGGCCCATGTAAAGCGCCCCGATAGGGATTAAGTTTTCTGATGGCGCTATACAAGTAAATTGCCATTATTTTAAAGGAGGCTGCGTGGTTGCAGCCTACTACTCCGGCGGCTCCTATGAGTTCGAAGCTCAAAGGAGCCGAAATTTTGGAAAAGTACATGTTTTGCTCGGGGGGAGGGTTATACAGTACATCCATGGCTATTCCTTGATGTCCACCACCCATGAAGGCTACGAGTAAGAAAATTGAATCAGCTAGGATATATTTTATGAATTTACGTCGGTCCAGTGTCAGCACCCTGACTGAAAGCTGGAAGTGGCCTTAAATGTAACAAACCCAGCTTCGACTTTACTGATCCTTCGAGGAGGAGCACATGGGGTCGATTTACCTCACTAATAGCTGTACTGTCAGCAGTCTTGGTAGAAACTGCACCCTTGAAGGAATCATTCGGCAGCCTCTTTAGTTGCTACCTGTTTATTATTAAGAAATAGCTGCCAGACACTACCAAACCCTTGATTTCCACTTGAGTTTATGACGTGAGTGGTTTATTGGGAGTAGCAGCAACGCGCCTCGCTCCGAGGCACCGGGCATTGAGCCTGGTGGCGTCAATGAAATCGCCAGGTCACTGGCATATTGAGAAGCCACTATAGGCCTCAGGAAGATTAGAAGCAGACTGTTCGTATGAGCAGTAGCTGGATGGAGTCTAGAATCGGGTCAGTGACTCCCTTGCAAACTGGCCTCCGGGAATCGGTCGTGAGTCACGTGGCACTTTGGCACCCTAACTGGTCGCTGGCCGAGCTTATCGCTCGATGGGCGTGCTCAGGGGCTCGACGGCCAGAGCATTCCTAGATGCTGCCGAACTTTATCCTCGGCAGCTTTACCCGGGGCGCCGACCGCAGCTCTCCTCGCGGCTCTCGGCCCTCGGTCTCGGCCCTCGGTCTCGGTGTCGGCTTGCTCGCGTCTTCAATACATCCAGGTCATCCGCCATCTTTTGACCATGGAGCCCGGCAAGATTTACAAGAGGGACATACATCGCAGGCAAGCTCGGCCGGCTGCACGCCGCCTCGCCGCCGCTGCTCCGCTGCTGGCCCACCCCAGTCGCGGCTGGAGGGAGCCCTTGTTGGCACGGCCGAGCTGTTTGCTCGAGGCTCGCAAGGACTGCTTTCTAGCTCTCGTTGGAAGCAACAGGCATCTGCGGTCCCCCCCCCGTGTGCGCCTGCAACGAACGCTCACGACGCTAATGGACTCGGCGGCTTTCGGAGTACCGATCTTGAACTCCATCGAGTATTCCCAAATGCCCACATGCTGGCATTCCCACGTGCCCGCGCGCGTGTCCAGGGCTAGGCAAACGAAGGAACATTTGTCAGCCTGTCGTCTTCTGCTTCCTGCTATAATGCCGTCTATAAGCTACACTTTCAAGCAGCATACATGCAGGGGGCCATTGCCAGGTAAGTTAGACTTATTGCTCATGTATTATGAATGGACAGATAATGGGCTTTCTAGAAATATCCCCCCAAAAAAATCTGCGACTATCAACGAGACACGACAAAGGACCAAGAAAATCTTTTTGTGTGAACATGCACGGCTGAAACGTTTTAGCCGTTTCTTCTATTACCCATACTCAGAGCACTATCCCGACCTGTCTTCGTCAGTAGGTTCTGGCTTACTCTATTACGAACCAATATATGTGCCGGGCTTTACCGGTGACTGACCATTAAATAAATATTTAATGGTCAGTGGCCGTTTTCTAAACATTTACGGCTCTAAAAGGGTCAGCTAATAATAATAATAATTCACTTGATAAAGCGCCCTCAGAGAACTTAATCTCTCTCTAGGCGCTTAGCTAGTCGTGCCCGATTGTAGTGGGGCCTAGCTAGATGGTGCTCCTAAAAGAAACATCCAGCAGACTGCGTTAAACGATTAGCTGAGAAGGCACCGGCAAGAAAACCAGTCTCCATGGCCAAGGTGGTATCGCAAAATTTGCTTTTTTGTCAAAACGCAGCAACGCAGTGTTAATCTGGGACTCTATTTATTCTGCTATGCCAACAAATGTAAAGAAAGGTATAGAAGATGTTGGCAGACTTAAGTATTTAGGTATTTCATTGAGCTAGATGCAGTCATGAGTGCTAGCTGGTCTAAATCAGCACTATTCGCATGTGTCCATGCGGTGATAATTTTTTCCAGAGTCTTCGTCAACCGAAGCCTGAACATGTCTAAAATAAAGTTTGTCGGTTTTGATATGGACTACACCCTCGCAGGTATGCCCCTGGCACGCTATGCAACGACCATGCTATGCAAAACTCACTACTCACCCTTTCTGTATCAAGCTTCACATTGACCACATGTCAAGCACGTGCATTTTGCCAGCAGCACGTTTCTTTTGTATTCGCTCTTGAGATTTCTACCATCTTTCCTGCATGGCAAATTTCCTTGTTAATTTTTCGCGAGATGCTATGTTTCTCGTATGATTCTACTCTTTATCTCTTTTTGATCACTAATTTGTCTCCTGCAAGAGCAATTCTCTCTAAGTGGTCCTGGCTGCTGCTAGTGCACGAACCAGCAACGCTGCTTCCAACCTCTTTTTTTCATGTCAGTCTACAAGTCACCGGTGTATGAGCAAGTGGCCTTCAAGCTGCTAGTTGACAGGATGATTGCAAAAGGTTATCCTGCTGCCCTTAAGGAGTTCGAATACGATCCAGAATTTCCAGTCAGGTATAAGATACAACGTAAGGAATTTGCCGTTGATGAGTAACCAAAATCTTAATGATGTAAATAGCAAGTGCATGTCATGCTTTTCAGGGGTCTCTGGTTCGACAACCTCTTTGGTAACTTACTCAAGGTCGATGCTTTTGGAAACATCCTTGTTGTTGTGCACGGATTTCACTTCATGTCACAGTAAGTTTTCCTGTAAAGCTAAACTTGGGCACAAATAATGTATGGTTTTTTGAGTTGTGTGGTCGGCTGTTTAGGAGTTGTCTCTTCATCGTAGCCCAAACAACTTGCACTAAAGCAAAGATCCCCGTTTCTGCCCGTAAAGTGTCCTCATAGAACGAATCTCCCCCCTCTCTCTCTCTCTCTCTCTCTCTCTCTCTCTCTCTCTCTCTCTCTCTCTCTCTCTCTCTCCCTCCCTCTCTCCCTCTCTCTCTCCCCCTCTCTCTCCCCCTCCCCTTTCTCTCTCCCTCTCTCTCTCTCTCTCTCTCTCTCTCTCTCTCTCTCTCTCTCTCTCTAGACACTTTACACATGCTGTAGGCAAAGCAATCTTGCAGCAACCTCGTGTTCAAAGAACCACGAGATTCTAAAAAAGTCTTGCCTATCAAAGCAAACTTTTATTAGCTGCCGTCCGGCTCTGTGCTTCGTTTACTCTTTTTGGAGAATCTTTGAAAGTTGACTCTATGCTTCTTTGCATTGGGTCAAGTTATTTTTGGCGACAGCAACCGCTCACATGCACAACGAACCATAGCTTCAAAAGAAGCAGAGCCACGGCAGCTCTGAGCTTCACCACGACTTTGCTCGTGAAGTGCTAAGAGAACTATTCAGTTTTTTGGAAATATAAGGCCATAAGGATCATAACCACTGCTGCTGCTACTGCCTGCTGCTGCTGCCTGCTGCTGCTGCGGTGGGTGCTGTTTGTCCAGCTGCCTCTTTCCTGCCCTGCTTCAATTCCTGATTGGTGCTTTACCAAATCATGCTCCTTGAGCTTAATGCCTAAAAGTGAAACTGCAGTACTGCCGTGGCTTTGCAGCCTAGAGATTCGGGACACATACCCTAATTGCTTCGTGCAGCTGGAGGAAGGTCGAATCTTTGTGCTCAACACACTCTTCAACCTGCCGGGTACGTGTCACGTGCATAACTTCCTCAGTGTCAGTGGCACGGTACTTACGGTGACTTTTATATAATCTTAGATCATAATGATTCATTATTTTTTAATGCACTTTGGAAACTATCATGTTGCTATGCTAGCTGATAGCACGTGTGCAGAATGCACTCGGTTTCTGTAGTGATTGCTCGTGCCTGCAGCACTGATCACTGACTAAAAATAAATGACATTCTTACCACCGACAACAAGTTGATTTATCACTTCTCGGCTGACCATCTGTTTGCTCGTGAGAGCCGTTTTAAAAAATCACATCCTTGTCCCCAGCACATCCTGCAGCAATTGCGTCAGACACTTGCTTATTAAATTAGTCTGACTAGACAAGTCATTTCACTAGAGGCTGTTAACTATGCTTTTTTTCGGGACTTGATTGAAGCCGTTTTTGAATCTTGATGGATTTCCTCGTGAACGAGGCCTTCAGCATCATTACCCACATTTCACCCCCTATTCTCCAGTGCATTGCAGCACATACGTAGTGTCCCCCATCCGGTCAGCCTATAGCTTATTTCCATAGCAGCAGGCATCAATTGTATGGTCTTCGAGGTCTTACATCGTCCACTAGTCTGCCTGAAAGATCAGCCCTTTGCATTGGCCTGATCTTTATCGCTTGACCAGACTTCCAGTCTGGTAATCGGTGGTATTTACTCGATTTGATGACTTTTTGACACAGTAATATGGTATCGTTTGGCATGGAGACAGCAAACTTTCTGTCATGAGTAATATGCCCATAGCAGGAAGTTTAACATGGTAGTAATGGTTTAGGACTCAGGGCTTGGGCATTGTGGTTTACAGTTTACAGATGTTAGTTACCATGTAACTTTCTTCTATAAGCACAGTGGTCATAGCAGGAAGTCCAACGATCTATGTCAAACGATGCCATATTACTGTTTTTTGCGTATAGAATGTTTCAATGCGTTAACAATTGGCCAGCAGCAGTACTTTAGCAAGCAGTGCTCTGCTGGTGTCTAACGAGCTCTTGGAGGACTGCAGTGGTGGCTGCAGAACGGCATGTGCTGCTGGTAGCTGGGGTAGCCCAGTGAAAACTAGCCATCGGCAATGTCTTCTGTGACAGTGTCACCTTCCTCAGCTGACGAATGCTTTTTGTATGACTACTATTGAACTGGTGCTCATTTTTTTTTAGAGACATACTTACTTGCCTGCCTGATCAACTACTTCTCAAACCACAAAGATTATGTCAGCGTGCGTGACGGTGTGAAGCAGGGCGAGCTGTTCATGTCGTGGAAGTCTATCTATCAGGACGTTCGGCAGTCAGTTGACTGGGTTCACGACAAGGTATCATATGGCTGTTCTAGTGATTGTGCATGCATGCGCCCATATAATGCATGCATGCATGCACATGGATCGATAGCGGAACCCAAAACCAAAGTGGTGCAGTATATGACCACCACCCTTCCCATCTCGGCTTTTACATTGGCCAACGCTGCTTTGGCTGAAACGTAGCCCACGATACCTGATCTGCTCACGGTGCCATGGCAAGCCTTTCAAAATCACGGAAATCTCGTTCTGCTTGCATGGTGGAGAGGCAAGCAAGTTGGCAAGCTCATTTCAGCAATGCAGGCGAACCTGTACATCCACGTGACCGACGGCAAGGTGACAAGGGCGTTTTGAGCATTGTAACGTAATGTATCTCCGCCTTTAGTTTCAAAAAGCCATACAAACTATGTAGGCGTTGCACAGGAGAGTTTTGTATGGCACACTCAAAGCAGCTTCCGGTACACATTCAGTAGCCAACAGACTTCATCTCATGCAACAAAGAGAAAGTGGGAAGGATAGCAGAGTCGGGAGAGAGGTTGAGGTAGTGAGTAGCGTGGACGTAGCAGCTCAGGACCACTGAAAAGAGTGAGCCATAGTCGGCAGCAGGAGAGTGGTTGTCGTTGCGCAAGAATCATGGAAGCGAGTTCCACAGTCTAGGACCTGCAGATCTAAAGCTTCTGTTTTCTACAGTCTTTAAGCAGAGGAATGGGACAGCTAATTTGTTATCTATACAGGACCTGAGGGCACGAGGAGGCTGAAACTGGTGCAGCAGTTCAGCTAATTATGGAGGAGCCAAGCCGTGGCAGGCCTCGTGGGCCAGCATAAGAACTTTGCTCTGTATCCGTTTAGCAACCGGCAGCCATCCTAGCTCTTTTAGCAAAGGTGACACGTGCTCCAACCTCTGGGACTTGAAGACTAGCCTTGCAGCCATATTCATAGCCAGCTGCAGTGGCCTAGTTGCTTTCTTTGGTAGCCCAGCCAAAAGGGAGTTACAATAATCAAGCCGAGACAGAACCAAGGAGCCAGTTAAATTTTTTGCAAGCCACTGTGGAAGACAGCTCCTAATCTTAGATAGGGATCAGACGTGATGGCTAGCTGTAGAAGCAGTTTTCTGAATAAAGCTTTTAAAATTGAGGCAGCTGTCAAAAGCGACATCTAAATTTTGAGCACGTGGTGATGGTCGCGCAAGAGCATCACCTATTAGAAGAGCAAAGCCTTTTAATCCAGCCACACTTTAGGGTGTCCTATGAGCAGCAGTTTGGTTTTATCGTCATTTAGTTTCAAGAAGTTTTCCGACATCCAGGATCGAATGTCGGCAAAGCAAGCATTCAGTTTCTCAGTAGCCACAGCAGATTTCGACGGTTTGAATGACAAATAGAGCCGAGTATCGTCAGCTTAAAAGTGATATCCTATTCCATGGGCCTTAATCACTTTTCTCAGAGGTTGTGTATAAATGGAGAACAGCAAGGGACCGAGGACGGACCCTTGAGGGACTCCACAGGTGACCCGGCTCGTGTGTGAGACCTGACTCCCACACGACACGGATTGAACACGATCAGACAAGTACGATTTAAACCACGCCAGTGCTCGTCTGCCAGACCGATCGTTGTTCTCAATCGTTCAAGTAGAACAGCATGATCAATGGTATCGAAGGCAGGTGATAGATCTAGCAAAGCTAGGACAGTAATAATAATAATAATAATAATAATGTACTTGATAAAGGTTTCTCAGAGAACTTAATCTCTTTCTAGGCGCTTTGCATTTGCTGCAAAGGGAAATGCAATTAAATGGTAAGTAAAATCATGCTTGAAAAACAAACAAAATGAATAACATGGTTAGGGGTGACATGCACAGGGTCAGCATGCAAATGTGGTTAGTGGCAGCACGCACAGTGTCAGCACGCATAAGCAAGTGAAGGACGAATCACTGGGACCCACTAAATGCTGTCCTAAATAGGTGTGTTTTTAAGTTCCTTTTAAATGTAGTCAGGTCAGGGGATGTTCTGACGCAGGTTGGGAGGGAGTTCCAGGCTTTGGGAGCATACGAACTAAATGCACGGTCTCCAAAGGATTTGAGGTTCCCGTTATCGTTGCCACATAGGATGTCATTGTGAACATGGAGGAGAGCAGTTTCAGTGGAGTGCTGCCTCTTGACCTCTGATTGAAATGTTTCTGATATTTTATTGTTTTCAATATGTGCTACCAGATGCTTAGCGACAATTTTTCAAGAATGTTTGACAAGAAAGGAAGAAGGGAAACTAGGCGATAGTTTACAAGGACCTCTGTATCTAATCCAGGCTTTTTAAGTATGGATCTAACGATTGCCGATTTGAATGACTTGGGTACGACCCCTTTTTACAGAGAACCAATAAAAATCTCGGTTATGGCTGGGCTAAGTTGGTCTACCAGAGAAGACCACAGTGATGATTGTATAGGGTCTTCAGGAGACTAGCTTATTTTACTAGACCTTATTAAGGTAGCCACATCGCATGAAGAAACCTCGGAAAACCTTTCAAGGAAGCTCACAGGGTGTGATTCCACAATTGCTTTACTCGGAGGGGGCTTTATGGAAACACGAATGTGCACAATTTCTTGAGTGAAGAAGGCTGAAAACGTTTCGGCTGAGCTGTTTATATCTGAGAAGTCAGACCTCTCAGTATAGGGCTGCACATTTTTACTGTCTATAAATCTGTTTTAAGTTCGACTGGCAGGAATTCAGTTTTTCAGTGAAAAAGAGGTCCTGGCTTTTTTAAGCTTCCAAGTGTAATCTCGAAGGAAGTCTTTGAAATTGGCTAGATCTGTATCAGACCGTGATTTCCTAAAACGACGTTCAAGCCCGAGCTTAACACTGCTTATCTTTGAAGTTTTTTTGTAAATTTAAAGGAATATCCACGACTCTGAACACGGATAGAATGAACAGGAGCGCGATTGTCAAGAGGACTCCCGAGTTTCACGCTCACTGCATCAGTGAGAGTATCGAAGCTTTTGGTCGAGTCCTGGTGCAGGTCAAGAAGACCTGCATCACAAAAAGATTTAAAAATGTGTCTATGTCAATGCTTTTTAAGCTCCATAGCTGGAAAAGTTCGACATTACCATGTAAACGAGACTGAAACACGATCCGATAGGGTCAGTGGGCATACCGCAAGGTCAGTGGGGACGGCATCCTTAGTAATCACGAGATCTAGAATATAGCCACCGGCGTGGGTGGTTCAAGTGTGCTGGATGTATGAGACAGCAGTGACAGCAGCCCCATTAAATACAGCCTTCAGAAGCATACTGGAGATGGCTGTGAACAGTGAGGTGCTGGGGTTAGCATATTCAAATAACCCACAGCAGGATTAAACCGATAGCCACCTATCAATGGCAGTGCATGATGCTCATTCATTTTTTTCGCAATTTCTGCTTGTGGGAGTAACCAGTATTGCTACAGCAAGTGGCAGCAGAGCCATTAGTTATTTGCAGCAGGAGCAACTAACTGTGTGTAGCTGCTTCCCATGGCATCGCCTGGTACTAATCACAGGGTGAATGCTGCGCATTTTTAGGGTGACCTCAAGAAGCTCACCCTAAATGAGCTTGAGAAATTTGTGCCCAAAGACGGCCGACTACCCGTTCTCCTCAACCGATTGAAGTCAAACGGCGTTCAGACGTTCCTTCTAACTAACAGTGACTACTATTACTCCAATGTAAGTAGCACAGCTCTACCATACTATTCGAAAATGATGCACCATGATGATGTGAAGGATAAACATGTTAATTTTGTAATAATAACAATAATAATGACTTGTGGACAGCACCATAAGATAATTACATCTCTCGTTAGGGACTTTCTTTACATATGCTGCGACGAGTCAAACCTCTGGTACTTGGGCAAAAGTCTCTGGTTTTGATATTCTTTCATTCCCATATGAGTTGGGTACTTTCAATCAACGTCATCAACGATAGCAAGACTTGTTCCCTGCTGTTTCCATTAGCACCAAGAAATCGATCGGCATGGATGAGGAATGCGATAGGCTGCATATAGAATGCAGATAGTGACTGCTATGTCCAGGGGGTACATTTTTTGCGGACAGTGCCCACGACGAAAGTACTAGTAAGCATGGCTGAGAAAGACGGAGGCAGTTGTATGCACTGCTTAAGGATGCATCATGAGCTTATGAGCACCAACGTTAATTTTATTTAAATACGGCTACTTGTTTTTATGCTGCTACCTATTCAGGCTTTATTATGGGGTCTAAACTTGCATTATTCCGATATTGTAGGCAGACTCTAGGCGCTAGCATGAGCAGAAGCAGTCACAGCATGCTTCAGTGATGCATCTGGCCCTGCCGCAGGGGTAGCTAAGTAAAGGTTTTCAGCCTGCTCAGTGGGGTAGTGAGACCTTTCGGCGCCTGGGGACAGAGCTACAAATGGTGCCCCTTTGTCAAAAGTTGCTACTAAGTAGCTCCACCGAAGACCAACTTCGAAAAACGCATGCTAGCAGGCATATCGAATGGAGACGGTTTTATTAGCTTTAGTACAGGTACAAGGTAGCCATCACAGCTTTAACTTATGCGAGTTTTTCTGGCCTTAAACGTGACAAACTGGTCCATTACAGTTTGAAAGTCAATATTTCCCAGTGTTTCATTCCTTATGCTTAACGTTTCAAGTGTTCTACTTGCTTCCTTAGGCAGTTGCACTTAACGACCTACAATGCAGTTCAATCCATCATTGATAGCTTTTACAGCCTCCACTCTTGCACTCTAATTTGTTGCATAGGCACGTTTGACAGTGATGGCTCAGACTTTCTTAAGATCTTTCTACCGCAGAGTTTATCTTGAAAAGAATAAGTATGTGCTCTCTATTGTTCCAAAAAAGGTAACGACAATATAATCTTGACTTGTAGCATGAACTCCTGCCAGGTTCAAGCTGTGGTTATCATTAAAATTGCCGTCTCCTTTTTGGACAGTATTATAATTTGGACACCTGACATGTGGCCAGACACGACTGCTGCGTTGTCGTAGCACGGCCAGTTAAGCTTACTTTTGTGGTATAATAGTGTGTCTGTGCTCTGCTATGGCAAACTGGCTCGTCCTTGACGCATCGTAGCAGGTCGGGCTCGCCATTGACTCAAGGCAACCCGCCTGTGACAGGCAGGACGGGGCGAGAGGACTGGAAAATCAGTTGGAGTGCAGACCGAGGGTTAAACGGCCGTGTGCTTGTTTCAGTGCGAGCGCCAGCCGAATAAACGGTGGTTAAAGCGAACTCGGCGTTTCCGTGTCGTCACGTGCCTGCTGCCAGAGCTTCAAGCTACAGCTTGGTCGAAGTCTGTAAACCCGGTTAACTCGCTCAGCCAGCAATAGTCAAGTCCATTGAAACAAGGAATTTCCTGTAAACAAGATTGGTATTCTTACATGAAAAATTAAAAAAAAATTGCGCAATCCACTTTGCTTTTGGCGCTTCTTGGCCTTGACACTTTGGGGGACATCTGTCCTACCTGTCCATTCCCTCACTATGCCTCTGAGCTTGCTGACCAGATTTCTTCCGAACATGAGTGGCGAAAGGTGAAGCTACATAATCATGGTGGCATAAGCAGACAGGAAAACCTTTATAAAGTTGTTCACTTAAGGATCAGAGACAAATAGAGGCAGTTTACTCTTGCTGTTTCGGAAATGTGCTAAAAGCATGATTGCACTATTCAAGATTCGTATTAGAAACTGGCACTACATTTTCAACATTTCTCAACAGGCAGTGTGTGGAGGTCGTACACGTCGTATTCTTTAGTGTGAGGATGCTCATGGCAGCAATTTGTGGCGACTTTGCATGGTGGCAACTGTGACCCCAATTATCTGCAGCATTGCAAAATGCAGGCTTGAAGCCTGCAGGCAGCTTGGGAAATACTGTATATACTGCATTTGCATTTCATTTCGCTGCACGAGATCTTGGCATGCTGCCTAGCTAAGCCATTATTGCTCATTTCACACGACAGCTCTATTCAAATTTGACTCAGAGCACATTGTTATACGGTATGATTCCAGCCGATCATGACCTACCTGCTAGAGGACGGCGAGGGCAGCCCTTCGTGGAGGACCTACTTTGACTACATTGTCGTGGATGCAAACAAGCCACTCTTCTTTTCCAGTGGAACCACACTGCGCCAAGTGGATGAGGTATGCCTCGCCATGGCAGGCTTGATGCAAGTTCTCTTACAAGACCCTAGCACCTCATCTGCACGCCTTGTTGCTTGCTTGGGCATAGCTGTGAAGGGAGGGGGCAGGCCCCCACCCGTGTAGCCTCCTGTACCGACCTTCAGGGGCGTGTCAGACGGCCAATCCATTCGACGAGCCTTTCACCTTCATACGATGGAGCTCCTTAGCAAACGGCTCAACTGCTACCCAGTGCTTGGGGTGTATCTTAGTGCTGCAATGCTTGCTGATGACCAATTTGCAGGCAATCTTACATCAGCCAACCTTGCCCGAAGCATCTAAGAAAGAACGCGTAGAGCTATCTGCTGTATTGAAGATCTATATGGCCAGATCTATTGCTACTTTCTCACTGCTCAGCACTTGCGAGAAGACATGGTCACACCTGCTGGGCAGCAGAGTCGGAGAGGGTTGAGCTGGAGCTGTCGGCATGATCGTCTTAAGGTCAATTAGAGGTTCTAACTCGCCTGCCTCTCACGTGGCTTTCGCATGCCTTCAGCGAAGTAAGAACAAACACATAGTGTTGCAGAGGTCAGATACGGTCTCGGTGTGTTTATCCTGTGAAAGTCTGCTATCCATGAAACCTTGGCCTGCTATCAATGAACCCAGGTGCCCTGTTCACTAGCTGATAGGGAAACTTTCCAGGTGCTCATTTCGTGGAGCTGACCGGCTCCAGCTTCGTTGTTTCTATGCATTGCACAGCGAGAAACCCCAGAGAAGTCGCTAGCAAAAGGGCTTGTGTTTTTAGGATATATAGCCACGGAGCAGCTGCCAAAGGTGATTCCACCTAAGGCCATAGGCAGCAGCCTCTGTATATGGCACTAAGAGGATGCTAATTGCTGTTACCTGCTCATCATCGTGTGCTCCCATTTTCCGAGCATAAGTAGGCAGTTATCCCTCACTATCTGAGCCAAACTAGAAGTCAGCCGTGTAAGCTCTATGCAACACCAGCCTTCACCCTATTATAGTAACCCTTGTTATCTGATGACCCCCGATGGTCCAACGATCGGTTTTTAACCTCAAAATTACTGTAGCATGAGCAGCAGGAGTCCATGTAGTATAAATCTACCTCCAAGAAGTCAAACAACTTGTCAAACGGTTAGTTCTTACCATCGGTCAGACAGGGCAGAGCCAAGGATATAGGAACGATAAGAAAAATCTCTAAGGAACTACCCGAATAATGCGAGAATGTATGAGCACAAGCAAGCATAATTGTTTTGTTTTAGCTATACTTAGATATAGGCTGCCATACCCTCTGCCGTTAGGGTGCTGCAGGAGGAATGCTAGTTTTGCCGACGCTCGTGTAGGAGCAGCTGCATACTAGTTGAGGTTTTCACTTAAGTAATTTGGTCGTGCACAAAGTGAGAATGGCTGATTTTCATAGCTGAGATTGACTTGAGTTCGATCAACCATGGAGATCCACACTTGGCTATTGGCACGGGATGGCCACCGACTCGAGTGCCTATATCATTGTTGACCCCATTATTTACATATTTGCTCAACTCTTCTCTGAATATGCATGTGAGTGATTAGTGAGAGGTGCTGTGTGAGCCTTGTTTTTCTAAAGCTTGCTAGACTTTTTACGATCTGTCTGCTTCTTAATCCTGGCTTCTGGATCTGATGTTGGTGGCTTATTTTCAGTTCAATGCTGCACATATATACCTGACCCAATGATATGGACTTTTATAGTATTTCGGTATGCATGCCTACTTGGTGGGCAATACTCTTAACTTCAAGGCTTGGTTCGCGTTATAAAACCAATTAGAGCGATGAATGGTTTGACACAGACTATATTCTAACCAATCGGAGCTGAATAAAGATCTATCCCATAGTTGTAGATTCCTTCAGTCTGACGGGTATGAGTTGCATATTGATGACAGCTGGTGAGATGATGACCGGCTAGTCCACGTGACCTTTACCTGGCTGAGTCAAGCATTAGCACTCACACTGGTATCACGATTCACCATCGACCATGTTTCCTTTAAAGCATCTGCAAAGTGCCGCGAAAGAGATTAAGTTCTCCGAGGGTGTTTTATAAATGTATCATCATTATTATATCATTATTACCTTGACTATTGTAGACCAGTGGCAGTCTGAGACTGGGTGTTCATACCGGAAAGCTCACTCGGCATGCCATATATGCAGGCGGTAAGAAAGCAGCTCCGCGTGATGCAGAGGCCGAGGCATGGCGGAGCTAGCATGCTCGAGTGAGCAGGCACTGGTGGCACACAATCAGCCAATCAGCCGAGCACATCCCAAGCTCGATTGATGCCCACTTATCGATCGCCCAGGGTCATGCGACGTGTTCTCGGAATTAATTGGCGCACGGGGCAACGATGTGCTCTATGTCGGCGACCATATCTTTGGCGACATACTTAAGTCTAAGAAAATACGCGGATGGAGGACTTTCCTGGTCATACCGGAGTTGAACAAGGAGCTGTGGGTGTGGACTGACAAGTCAAGCCTGTTCGACAAGCTGCAAAGCCTCGACATTGAGCTGGGCGAGATCTACAGGTGCACAGGCAGCAGCAGTAGCTTGCTATTGGCAAACAGTGGCAGCTTATATAATCACTGCGAGCCACCGTGCAGCTAGATGCCGCACCTACCCAATGCTCATGCCACTGCAGGCTCAGGTGACATGCAGTGAGCACTGCAGTGAGAAACGGCAAACTCAATGGCATATCTACACTGGAGCCGGATAACCAAGCGCGAGCCAACAAAGCTAGCAGCAGCTGCCTAGTCAGATTCTCATTATCTCTATCTCTCTCTCACTCCTTGCAGGAGCATGGACAGCAGCTCGAGCAATATACCCAACACCACCGTGCTCAAGGACCTCATGAGGGTGAGCCTCGATATCACAACGACTGTTTGTGCATGCTCTGTATGGCTCTTTATGTAGCGGGCAGGGTGAATTGATTCACCTCGGCTACCGTTAACAAACAGCTACTATCCGTCACTTAGGAAGCTGTCTCAAATTTGGTGCCTTGGCATGCAGAGGGCAAAATAATTGTACCTTACATGATTATAAGCACTGCTAACTGTTGGAATAGGCCATCAGTCAATATGGTTATCTGCGACATCTGTGGCCTGGGTTCAACTCCCTAGGTGAGCAGGCATTCAAGGTCCTACCAATCAATTCTTGCTGAAGCCAAGCCTAGGTCCCATAAGAACATAGGCCGACTGCATTGCACTTGGTACAATGTGCTGCACTTGTGCAATCGTGCTTGAGTGTTGCCAGTATGTGGCACAATCAGTGCACAAGCCACAGTGAGCTGCATGCGGCACCAGACAGCGACCGTCGATGGAAAGATGCCATTCGAGCTCTCACTCTCTGCCTCTCTCAGATTTGCGTGCTTTGTGCACCTATGCTTTCTCGATTGTGGTGCAGCAGATGAGCTGATGTGTAGTTCTGGAGTTATAGTTTTCCCCTTCCATCGGCGGCACTCCTGCAGTGTGTGCACTCTGGAGCCTGCTTTTCATGTGACGATATCTAAGCAGACTCGCGCTATCGTACATTATTCACTCTTGCTTGTTAATCGTGCTCCCTTTCTGCTTGCATTACAGAAAGCGACGCACGAGATGGATCTGAGCTACGGACTTCTTGGTAGTCTTTTCCGATCAGGTTAGAAAGGAGTGCCTGCCCGGCACTAAGAGTTGTTTCGCTGTTCTCGAAATACCTTTACCTACTGGGTCTGAATTGTTGTGAATTTCGCAGAACTCTAGAGAGCTCCGACATTGTTCACAGCCTTGCTGTGCCTGCTGTTTCACCCTGCTCACTGCCCTATGTGCAAGTGATCAAATGAGCCCTGCTTAAGCTTCTTTTGATTTTGATTCGCAGGTTCACGACAGACGTTTTTTGCGAGCCAGCTAATGCGTTACGCGGATCTATATGCAGCAACGTTCCTCAATCTCCTCCATTACCCGTTCTGCTACATGTTTCGGGCTCCGCCTATGCTGGTAAGCTGTCTGTGCTCACAAGGCAAGCGAGCAAGCTGCAATTAGCCACAGCTGCAGGACAGATACTTATCTAGCAACAGGACTGCAGGGCTCACTTACAGGCGAATAGTTTATTTCGTATTGGCTAGTATTAAGGTATACAATAATTTAATGAAGACTCGCGATACTAAAGATTCTTCTGACGACTTTGCCATTGACCTCCTTGTATGCCGTTGTTCAATCAGTCTCGATGGACCAACTTTGCAGGACATAATTAATAAATCGTATTTTAATGCACCTGGCCACCCGGATTGTCAGTCCCGGTAGCTATTATTTTGCTGCACCCCAGCTTGCACTAAGAGCCTATTACATATTGCCTTTGAACAGTAAAGATGTAGTTTGCCGACTGAGTTGATCGTGTCCTCCGTGCAGATGCCTCACGAGTCTACTGTCGATCATTTTGATCATACCGTCCCAGTTCACGATGCAGTAAAATGGCAACATCTAACCGATGGGGGTGAATTCTGCAACGGTGTCAAAACTGTGGCAGCTGGCGCAGCTTTTGGATCAAATACTGCTCGACAGATTGATGACAAGCAGGAAGAAAACGACTTGGTCACACGCCATGCTGTACCTCAACAACGACCTCTGACGCCCAACCGTGTTACTCACCATCATGATGACGATGATGCAAGCGACGAGGACTTGTCCGGCATGTGGACGAACTAGGATTGCCGCGAGTCCTGGCCAGATGGATGACAAACAGCAGCTGCCAAAGAAACGCCTACCTCTAGCTGGTGATGGGATTGGCGACAGTGCCTTTGTTTTACACGGATTGACTCGGCAAGATTCTTGCTGCAGTTAGAGTATCTTTCTAGGCATCTATTGGCCGTCATCATGGCCGTCTAGGCATCGAGGAGAAGCACCGAGGAGCCTCACTCGGTGCTGCAATCATCTGTGCAGAGATGCATGCATGACTGCTTGCTAGTGAGTAATTCTCTGGATACCTCACATTTCCCATTGTCCAGCTGGAATGTCAGAATTCGTACAGCCCTCGGTGCCTTTTTAGCACGTCATACTATAAACGTCGAAGCAGGCCATTCGACATGCCACATTCGCGTTGAAAAAAGTAGCCTACATGCTGTCTAGCCACTGCTCCTTGCCTGTTTGGGCGCATTTCATTTGTCAAGCTAGGTTTTTGGATGCGCTTTGTTCTGCCCTGAAGTAGGACGTAAACCCTGATTCCATATTGCTGCATGTAGACAGGTAGCATGCTGGTCATACTAGTGTAGTGTTAGGCTTCTTTGGCTTGCTCTGCTGCAGCCTAGTGGCATGCAGTGTATTCGGCTACCATCTCGGCTGTTGCCATCATGCAGACTCAGAGGTATACAATCTGCAGTAAAGACCTTGGTGCTGTATAGCGGTGACCGGCTCGTTTGGAGTCTTTCAGGTGGCATTGCTTCTGCAAGTCTTGATCAAGACTACACAGCAGCTGTACAAGTAGCCGATGTGCTGTTCATCCTTAGCTGCCTCCACCGTTTACCTACCGAAGGCTTCCTTTGGCTCACACACTACGCACACCCTAGCATTAATTGTTCATCTTTGAATGTGCTACGCTGTGCCTAAAAAATCTCACTAGTGCTGTGACTTGCAGTCCATATTTATTTGATTCAGAGTGCTTAGTTTAATTAATGTGTTCTGGTTTTTGGAATGGAATCAAATTCTGATAATACCAAGCAATGTACGCAACGACAACTACTATCCTGCTGCCGACTACGGCTCATCCTTTTCAGCGGTCCTGAGCTGCTACTTCCATGCTACTCACTACCTTAACTGCTCTCCTGACTCTGCTATGCTTTCCACTTTCTATTTGTTGCGTGAGACGAAGTCTGCTGGCTACCGAATGCGTACCGAAAGCCGCTTAAGCTGTGAGTGCGCTATACAAAACTCTCCTGGATAGCATCCACGTAGTCTTCACGGCTTTGTGGAGTTACAGACGGAAATACATTACATTACATTTGAAGCATCTTTATTTCATAGAAATGACAACTAAGAAGCAGAAATGAGAGTGTGCTAACTAAATGGAGCTGGGTCAGAGCGTTGTTTTCCTTTCTTTGCTTTGCTTAATAAAAATACGCTTTAAGAATTGATGGGAATCGAAGGATTCATCATTTGGTTATTAAACCTTAAACACTCATGCCCGTTAAACGGTCAAACAATTTAGTAATATTTAGAAATAAGCTTGCCACCTGTTTGACATAACTAACTTGACCGCGTCGCGGTACATGTCGCAGGCTCACGGTTGACAGCTTTAGGGCAGCAAAAGGGGCAGCGAATTTTCTCCGGAGAACATCTGACGTTGCTCATCTGGAAGCCATCATTTTTGGCCGTCCTCGAGCTGCTCAATGTAGGGCAAGCATGCGGTCCGACTTGCCGTTACCACTTCCTTGCTAGCCTTTTTACCGAGGAAGCCAAGGTACTCAATAATATCAAGTCGACAGCAAGTATTCGAGGCATTCACATGAACAGTAAATGGCCATAGACCGCGTTAGAGTTATTTCCTCGGAGTACTAAACAAGGCCCAGAAGAACCAGCGCTAATGTCCACGTGTCAGAAAGTGATGTCGAATAAACGCAGAACGAGACAGTCTTCGTGATCGAGTTAGTGATCGAGGGAGTGATGATTAGCTTCTAGATATAACTACTGCCGGCTAGTGAGCGACCTTGCATCCAGAAATGGAAAAGCCTTATTTTGTAAATTGGCTGTAATCCTTCTTTTTGTTTTTACCTAGCATGTCAGTCATTAGTTAGCCAGAGACAGGTCTCGTCGGACGAGAGAGTGCGTCGGTGCAGCAAGACGGTTCCGGGCATGTTTTTTTCTGTCTGCCAATCTTTTGTCCTCCCATGAGTTGGCAGAAAATCAACAGCAGTCACGCTGGTTACCTACACAGTAGGGATTGGTGTCTTATGGCTCGTTGTCGACCGAGGACAGGTCAGGGAGGGCATTGATATAAGGAAGGAGCCCCAAAATATCGGTGGGTCCGAGGCAGAAGTAGAACGCAATGAAGCGATAAAGGCGGGTATCTAGCTGCAGAGGTCGCTACAAATGGATGTCATGTCGTGTCGTGGTAGGTCATAAGCATGAATAAACCTGAGGTGCAATAGGTCGGCCTAGAATATTGTCACCGACGAAAGTCATTGGTGACCAAGGGCAAGGAATTCCGAGATCTCGGGGCCGGCAGCTAAACGATAGATTTATACCGCCGCCATCGTAAGGAAGAAACTTACCAACGATATCCCGCCTGTTTAAACCTGCCGAACGATTGGTGCATGTAATTGTATGTATGGAACTGTGTGTAACCGTATGTAACTGTATCTGTAACTCGCTTCTCACCTCAGAAAAAATTTTTCTCGCTCTGCTAAAACAATTGGCTCCCCTTTTCGCTGAAGACGAGCTGAAGGTGTGGAGCGAAGAAGAGGCTGAAGCCGCATTAAAGAGGCTATGTGAGGAGGCAATGCGAATGCCATCTCGTGCGCGATTGGAAAGATGTGACCACCAGTTGGTAGCTGCTCGAGCGCTCGCTCTCCTCAGTCCGTGCAGCGCGCGGTTATCACCTCAGCCCTTGCTCACCCACTGTAGATCCGCTGCTGGTCTCGCTCGGGTCAGGTCAAAACGGCCCGTCAAGAGGACATCTGCTACCCGGCAACCCGCCTCACTACGCTCCTGGGTTCAGCTTCCAAATAAGCACCACCTACTAAGCGATACATCGCTGGCAACTAGAACCAGCTGGTACTTACATACGCACTGGCTGGTTTTCAAAAATCTTTCATAGGCGCTGGCAGGTTTGCCCATAGTTCGGCTGTCAAGCATTGCCTTCTTAAAGGTCCCGGGTTCTCTTGTAGAATAAGCGCCAGCTTTTGCTTTTTCCCCGACAGCAGGAACAATCGGCATCTTTACACACCCTTAACAGTTCTTAAATTATTAGAATAGTAATAGGTCGTTTGTATAACACATTAAGAGATCTTAATGTTTACACACGGGCTTAGAATTCGCCGCTAGAGAATCAGTACCCATTTGTTATGACATTCACTGTACACAGCCTGAAAAATCTAATTTGCATTCTGCCAGCCAGGAGGTAGGTCTTGGGATTAACCCACCAAACAGTATTAACCCCCAATAGCACATTTATTGATATTGTACAAAGACCAATAGAAAGATTGGCATGCACATCTGCACGCAGAACAATGGTAACATAAGCTATCGTTTGTTGTAACATAGCTGCCCCGTTTTAACCTTCTGATGACCTGTACAATTCAAGGTCATGTATAGCACGGAGGCAAAGCCAAATATGGCTTTATCATAAAGTCAACATATTCAATACCAGCGACTCTAGAAATATGAAAACCTCTCAAAAGATGCGGGGCACTCGGCTATATGCTTCCCATACCACACACAAAATAAAAAAACAATTTAAAATCTCAAACTTCTGACTGTCATCACAATCCCAGTTTAAGGAATTTGTGACAGGCACATCATATGCATACAGATCCATTATGCATTGATGTGCAGGGGTGGGGAACATAAAAGCGGGTGAGCCCCGCTTACATTCCTAATTTCACGTAGATCGGTCGAGTATCGGCTAAGGAGTAGAATTGATGAGGTACAGAGTACCACAGTTGGGAAAGCACTCAGAGTAGCCAACTTAAGCTGTAAGCGCATGTAGGTGATGACAAACAAAACTGTGTTACTACGTTTGTCATCATAGACTTTGAAGTACATACTTACGAGCGTGTATTTTAAATTTCATATTGATCGGGTCATTATTAGCCTACCTGTGACATTTTAATGTAAAACGCCTAGAAAGAGATTGAGTTATCTGAGGGCGTTTTATCAAGTGCATTATTATTATTATATTACCAAAATAGGAAACATAAAGACATTTATGACCACCGACTATAAAGACCTTTGGCTAGAAGAATTCACTGAATAATACACAGGTACGCACGCAAAGCACACCAGAAAAAATGGAAGGCCATTGGGGCAAAAGGAAAACAGACCGGAACGAATGAATCTTCAGAAGAGACTTAAAGGTAAATTCAAGGCCATTGCAGGCAGTGAACGTAGCCGGAAGCGACTTTCCGACTTTTAGTGCATACGAGTTGAAGGCTCGATCAGCAAAAGATTTCAATTTATTGGGAAGGACGGCCAGATGACTAGATGCCGAGGAACGGTTGCTGCGAAAGTACACTGGAGGAGCAACAAGGTCGGATAAGTAGGCTGCTACAAGCGATGAAGTGACCTGTAGACCAGACATGGTTCTTGGAGTTGATTCAATGCTTGAGTGGAAGCTTTGCACTAAAACAAATACCAGCTGATTTAATAGCCTCTCTTTGTATAGCGACAGAAGAGCCTTTACGGCTATCACCAACGCTTGCAGTAGCAACAAAGGTTCGCCCACCGCAGGATTTAAACCCATGATCTTGGTCCCGAGGTCGTTAAAAGCAACCACTTTACCAAGTGTGCCATCGCGGCTCACCAAGATTGACAGAACACGTCCGATCAAGTAAGCTACTCATTGATTCTTATCATAAACTCATTGGCAGTTGTTAGTAAATATTCTAAGAATATCCAGACACCTCCCTAGTTAAGGTAACTTGTGTGCAAGATTTTAGTAACTTCGCTAGGATTGCTGCAAGCACTGAACGATGGCGTGTATTCGTGAAAATGCGTGGCCAATTTTTTAGTGGTTTTTAAAATTTTTCCTCATGTAGTTATCGTTTATGGGTACAGGTCCTTAGCAAGTGCTGCCTCAGTAGCTGTTATTTTGCCAGCCTGTGTTTGCCATTAGTGAGCGGTCACTTGAATTACTGCAGGCATGCACAAGTTGCTCCAAATCGGTGCAGCTGAATGTGTTTGATGGCTCGCGTTTTTGTTTTTATAATTTGTGGCCAAGTGGGCTCCTTGGAATTGCAATTACTTTTTGCAAGAAGTTATTGTAATCCTTGGAACAAGATCTAATAGCACTAAGAGGCAGATGAAGGTGGTGGCAGATGTGCCGGAGGTTCCATGAAGTTTAAAAAGGTTACAAGATGTTACCAAAATTCCACAAGTTCTGCATAGCACGTAGAGTAGTATTCGGAAGGTTTCAGTCAAACTACGATTCGGGTGATGATCACCAGAAAGCTTACATTAGATTTATATATAGGAAGCGATTTGTGGTACGGAGAAAGCCCTATTGGGTGCAGGGGGGACTTGATTAATCTACTAAGATGTGACAGAGCATTGACAAGATGTACATATTTATCTGCATATAATATATAATGTTAAATCAAGGATAAAAAACTGAAAATTCTTATGAGCAATGACCCCCTAGCTGGGCTCGCTCAGAGTGATTACGCGGAGGTGATCCCTGCATTAATACGCACTAAATTAAGTCGTTAAGCCGAGTCACAAATGAATTCAAATGAGCTTTCGTGTCCACGGAGATCTGTGTCTGAGAGCTAGTTTGACCTTTCCAGCTAAATTTGGAAGCATGGAGGCAGTGGAGTAGCCATCAAACACTGACAGATGGGCAATGCAAAAAATGTTTGCCTTAAAAAATCGCGTCAACTGCATCAGAAAAGTTACAATCGTTTACTCCCTTAAATTTAGCCTTTGATTTACGAGCAGTGCATAGACTACGATACTAAGAACACATTTCAGCCAGAAATGATGAAACGGAAGGAGCAGCTTGTTCTCTCTGGCCGTAAAAGGATCATTCTGATTGGGCCATAATGGCAATGGCAAGTTTTTGACTGAAGCTAAGACATTCTAAGTGATGCCAAAGGTTTAAGCTGAGTAGCTCTTCTAATCTGCAGGGATTATGCAAGCAGAATGTATTCTCCGGTATCAACCGGCATAATATACTCCGGAATCGACCAGCGTTAATATTGCCTTTCCAAAGAGTAAATGCTAAGACATGTGATGGGTATACGCTGACAAAGCGCGCTGCAAAAGTGCTGGTTGCTGAGACTAATAAGTCAATGATCTATATTTTTTTAAGGAGAATTATGCGATGTGAAGCAGAGTATTAGTAAAAAGCTTTCAAGATGGCTAGCTTCGATTCATTACATTCTGGGTTGGAAGAGTGCTTGCACGCACCGCGCGGGCTTTTGAGGCTCTCACACAGCACGAGGAGGAACAGAGACTTACAGCAGAGACGAAAGCACGAACACTTCAATGTCGGAGGATTTTTGCATTCAAAATGGACGGGATCTGAGAGGACTGGATATTATATGGCGACAATCTAAAATCCAAAGCGCATCTCATTCAGCGTGGTCAGTGAGAAAGGTTCAGCCACTCCCTGCATTGCTGGAACAAATCTCTTAGCTGTATTGCAATAGCAAATGCCAGTCCCGATCATAACTCATCGAATATATTCTTATGCTCCTAAGCAAAATCTACGATCGTTGACTGATAAAATCATATCGATCATGCTCTCTTTCAGTAAATGTCAAGTGCCTAGAAAGAGGTTAAGTTCTCTGAGGGCACAATAACAAGTTTGGTTGTATGACATTTCCCCCCCCCCGGCCGTTTCCACCCAGACATTCCCCCCCTGGTGGACCCTAGGACATTCCCCGTCGGACATTTCCCCCTGTGTTGATGAATGCATAACTAAGTATGCAAACACACACACACACACACACACACACACACACACACACATATATATATATATGTGTGTGTGTATATGATCAAATGAAGTTCACGTTCTATTGAAATAAAATCAACTAAGTATAAGCGGAGCGACTCGATAGTGAGGTAAATCCAGTTAACGAACTGAGGTCGTGAGCTGGAGCCCCGTAGCATATGTGAAGCGCCGGAATAGAGATTAAGTCCTCTTAGGACGCTACACAATATATATATATATATATATATATATATATATATATGTATATGTGTGTATATATATATATATATATATAACTTGGAATTTATACGCCATACCGGATCTACAGGAGCACATGTGTAGGTGGGGGGTAAAGCTGCATGCGGCCATGATGTAAGTGTCGTATAGAGTTTTAATAATAACAAGAACGTACTTGATAAAGCGCCCCCAGAGAACTCAATCTCTCTCTAGGCGCTTTATATTTGCTGCAAAGGAAACACAATCGGATAATTAGTCGTAGCGTGCTCGATAAACAACAAGAATAATATTGTTAGGGGTGGCATGCACAGGGTCAACATGCAAGTGGCGCAGTGTCACCACGCTTAAGCACATAAAGGACGAATCGCAGGGACCCACTGAATGCTGTCATGAACGACTGAGGCAGCGGTGAGGTTTGGATGGAGGAGTAGCCGGCGGTGCCGATGTCCAGGGGGGGGGGGCGGCGACCGTGGTGGCGTCGGTGGCGGCCGAGAATATTGCTACACGCTAGCGCCTGCTGCCGAGATCTTCTGCTGCTGGTCGCCCGGGGCAGAGCTTTGACCTTGCACTTGGTGGTCTGCCGAAAACTAGGGCCGCAGCGACCGCATTTCTAGTGACTATAATATAGGAATTTGCATCGGCCTAGAAAGGTGAGCCCACAAAACAACCCAGGGCAAACAGCCCCAACAAAATATCCCCGACAAAATAGCCTGCATACATCGCAGCCCAGACAAAATAACCCCGTCAAAACAGCTCAATTAAGTGCCTACTTTCAGAGTATCTATAGTACAAAAATAAACAATACCTAATGAATAAATAACTAATAAATATTAAATTAAATTGGTAGAGAGTTTTTTCTTGTTATTAAGATTCGAGTCGAAAGATTTTAATGCAAGGTAAGATCGATACATTTCGATATCATTTGAATCGCAATTTAGATTGTCAGATTGCCTACAATTCTACGGAGGTAATCCAGAAACTTAATGTCATCTTAGGTTTGAACAAAAGTTTGAAGATGCCCATTGAGTTGGACGTAATTCGCCTTCGATGCTTCTGGTTGTCAGTTCCCCGCTTAAAAACGTGCGAGACCGATCTCTATTCTGTCCTGCTCCTTTCAAAATTGTCCGATAAGTTTGAATACAGATGGGGGAATGCTATCGATGGCCTGTTGAAAGGCGCAGTGCATCGAAGGGATGCAAATAATTTGGCGGGAGTGGAAAAATAAATAATAAAAAGACGTGGAATAGATTAATTAGTCTAAATGATAAATTAATCTTGAATTACACTCAACCCCGACTTACGAAATACATAGGGACCGGAAAACATGTCGTCAGTCGAATTTCCGTAAGCTGAGAATGGTATAAGTACATTCTACGACGATATATTTTGCCGCTGTCAGACAGAATATCCTCCCAACTGTTTGTGGTGTTTTTAAATCCAGTGACCGCGAGCTGATTTTGAAAGTTTTCTTAGATAAATTTTGATTTTCAATTTTGTTTGTGAGAACGTGGCCGAGTTCACATATCCAAGTTTTTAAGTCCGGGGCTGACGGCATTTTTTATTCTGTAGAATACAATTTTTCATAGATTTTCACTTTTTAACATATTTAATAAAACATATTTTAAAAATTGATCTTTATTGATCCTAATGGAATATGTTCCATGTTATAGTTAAAAGCTACACAGCAGATTGACAAAAAATACTTTTTTAATTACTCTGAGCGTTTTTGTCGAGGCTAACAATAATAATAATAATACACTTGATAAAGTACCCTCAGAGAACTCAATCTCTTTCTAGGCGCTTTACATTTTCTGCAAAGGAAACGCGATCGAATGGTGAGTGGTATCGTACTTGATAAGCAACATGAATAACGTGGTTAGGGATGACTTGCACAGGGTCAGCATGCAAGTGTGGTTAGTAGCAGCATGCACAGTGCTATAATTCATAAAGAAATGAAGGATGAATCACAGTGACCCACTAAATGCTGTCCTAAATAAGTGGGCTTTTAGATTCTTTTTAAATGTGGTCAAGTCAGGAGATATTCTGACGCAAGTCAGAAGTGAGTTCCAGGCTTTGGGAGCATAAGAACTAAATGCACGGTCTCTAAAGAATTTGAGAATTGTATGAGGTATTGGTAAACAGCTAGATTCCAAAAAGCGGGTGGTACGATACTTAGCCTGTTGGGAAAGTAGATCTGATGAATTGGCTGGAGCCAAAGAATGAAAGGACCTACGAGTGAGCAACAAAACCTTGAAGTCGGCTAATTTGTCGATCTCCATCACGCTGGGCTCTTTTGTTGGGGTTACTTTGTTGGGCTATTTTGTCGGGGTTATTTTGTCGGGGCTATTTTGTCCGCCCCTACTGTTTGGGGTGCAGACGCGAATTAAGGTGCTCGCACTTCACGAAATAGGTCATGGGTTCAAGTCCTGCCTTAGGCAATTATTTTTTGTCCACTTCGAGCGGGACAGATAGTTGCTACGGCTTTTCGACCCGCTTTATAAATCTGGCCGTTGAATCGATAACCTTTACTTTATACTTCGCGTAGGCGTTCAAAAAGACAGAACTTCGTTTTTACTGATATGCACAAAATGGAATATTAATTGTCACAAGAACCCATTTCTTAGGTGCAAATGTGCCAGTAAAACTGATGCTCTTCATAAGCTTATGCTCGGGAAAGGAATGTAAAATGCGTCGGCAATTTTATAATGGTGCTTGTGGTTGGCAACTATAAGCTCGCTACTTGAAACCACATGCATTCGTTACGCATTTGTTTCGATCGGCTTTACCTTTGCTCATGTAAACTCGTCTGCTCTGTTCATGCGAGCTTTGCGTGCTTACCAGTGCATGGTTCCTTTCATGCTACTTGCCACAGATCCTAATAACTGGCGGCCACGGGTGTCTTATCTTCGCATGCACACGCTAGTAAAATGCAATTTTGCTTTTGCTGGCTTGATACCGAGCATGTCACCCTAACCCTTGGTTATTGGTTCTCTTGCAGTGAGTTATAAAGCATGGGGATACAGATTTATTTCTCTTAGAGTGCTATGCAAGATACCTATGGTAATTATCATTATTATTTCCGTTACACACATACGGAGCTGTTAGCCTAAAAGAAATGGAAACTGCGTCTTCAAATGGCGGCGCATTGCGTACAAGAGCATCTATAGTTGACCGCCATAAGTAGACTGTTTAAGTCGGCAAAAACATAACCCACACACAATCTTAAAATAAAGCGGATAGAAAGTCATGCAAGCGTCTTAAAACGAGTGTAAGCATGGCACTTACATTTACCGTGTGGAGGTTTTCTGCAAACGCACAGATATTGGGTTTTTAGTTCTCAAGCGGTTGTTAATGCAGCAAAGTTCCGGTTCCGGAAATCCAATTAAGACTCTTTCAAAAGGAAACACAGGAGGAGCTCACAAGCATCGTTATGCAATAGAGCTGAGCCATGCTGAAGCCTACAATGCCAATCAAACTTTTTGACTCTGACGTTTAAACCGCGTGAATAGCTAAGTAAGATGCATTAGATAATCAAGTTATTTTTAAGTATAAACGACGGTTCGGCTAGACCAACAGGCAAATAATCTTATGCTTATATACTACTACTACCATCTAAACACATAGCGTTCCTAACCATTAAATCTGTGCATTTAAATATTAGTGCTGAATGATCTTTTTTTACCTCATGCTTACATCCTGTGACTGTAGTTACAGTTAATCCCATCCCATGCTGTTTCAGCTGTTACACCTCAGGGACGGAGGCTAATCCAAGTAAGGACAATAAATTAAAAAGTAAGAAATTTAAAATCAAGGTATCCACGGATCAACAAGAAGCTATGCTCTCAGGTTGCACATTCAATTATTTTGTTCTTGTAGTTCAATCACCATGGCACATCCTTTTCAGCGGTCCTGAGCTGCTACTTCTATGCTACTCACTACCTCAACTGCTCTCCTGACTCTGCTATGCTTCCCATTTTCTCTTTGTTGCGTGAGTCGAAGTCTGTTGGCTACCGAATGCGTACCGAAAGCCGCTTAGGCTGTGAGTGCGCTATACAAAACTCTCCTGGATAGCATCCACGTAGTCTTCACGGCTTTGTGGAGTTACAGACGGAAATACATTACATTACAGTTGAAGAATTTTTATTTCATAGAAATGACAACTAAGAAGCAGAAATGAGAATGTGCTAACTAAATGGAGCTGGGTCAGAGCGTTGTTATCCTTTCTTTGCCTTGCTTAATAAAAATAGCCGCACGTGAAAAGGCAACTATTGTTAAGCGAGCAGATGAGCTCTACTTTCCAAAACGATCGTCGCCGGATTCAAAACTGAACATGGGCTCGCTATGTCTCGATTTTAGATTTTTCCGTAGAGCATAGCAAAGATATGTACATTTAATGCCGAGGGTTTCTATTCTCTTGTCCAGAAGTCAGAGAGAGAGAGAGTGTGAGAGAGAGAGAGAGAGAGAGAGAGAGATCAGTGAGATGCTACTTTAAATGTAAGTCATGGCACATCGTGGTTAGTCGGTAAAGAGTTGGAAATGAAGGGAGAAGGGAGAGGGAGGGAAGAACGCAGGGGACTGAGAGAAGACAGACAGACAGACTGCAAGGCGATAGATAAGGGATGAGCGGAGGAAGAGAGCACTTTGGCACAGGATCCGTTTACCCGGCCTACATAAAATTACGGCTACACGTACGTGTCGAGTTGCATCCGAAAATTTAGAAGAGAATGACGACTTAGTATTCAGCAAGCATTCCACGGAATTCTAGGGTGCCGTTGACCTTCGTATGACCAGCTTGCTGGCGCCTGTCGGGAAGCCATACGCAGAACTGATGCTTCGGAATAGTGCGCGGCAAGGCGCTAAAATGGCACAGGGGCATGAGCGTCCGCAAACGGTAAGTCGTGTCACGAAATACTTGGAGCAACTAATAATTAAATTGCAGACCAGGACGGGCTCATTATTGTAGGGTAATGCTGCTTCGCCCTCCGAAACCTCGCTAACTCGGGTAGCCTTAAGCATCCCGTGTATTCACCTGACTGCAGCGCCGTGTTTCATATTCGCGACTCCTCACAAATGGCTACGAGAGGCACAGGAAAAGACGCAGCTCTTGCTGAAGCGCGAATAATTGCTTTTGGAATGTGCTCGGTACAGCACACTACTCATACAGGCTCGTGACGAGCGAGTGGCTGCGTACAAATCAGAACAATGATACGCCGACTGGCAAAGGGCTAGCCGGTTCATGACCTCAAGCTTGAAGCCGCGTCTACCCAGTTGGTCTCTCCTCGGTCTTGCTTCGGTCTTTGGTACATACGACACTAAGACTGTGGAGGCGGCCTAAGACCGACGGAAAACCGATGAAGGTAAGTGCGGTTCTTCTTCGTGTGGTTTTATTTAATTGATGACTCTGCCCCTGATCGCTATACGATTGGGCTGTGACACTCGATGTGGTAAGCAGCTGGGCCGGGCTAGTAGTGGTTGCTTTACCAAGGGAGTCGGGGGGGGGGACTCCGGTGGGCGAGAGGGGCGAGGAGAGTTGTACTTCGCCCTGCTCCGTGTGTAGGAAGAATAAACTGGTGGTGTTGCACGTCGGCTAGCGTTTTGTGCCATTCGTGACAATAATTCAGACTACACTTCATAACCAAAACTGATGGAAGATCTACGGAAGCCACTGTAGAGAAACCAGTCATAGGTGCTGTCAATAGAACGCCCGCTTCACTGCTTTGAAAGTCACGGCGAATTATTCTAATTGTTAATTCATTTGCATAGCACCCTGTAGTACTTAATCTCTAATCAAGCGCTTCGCATGTGCCACGGTCTCGAACCCACGACCTCAGTCTTTAAAAACATTTACCTTGACCTTGGTCGAGGCAAGCAACGTAACGACTGAGCCAAACCAGCGGGGACTTGACCGCCAAGATAATTGACACATTAAATGGGCGGACATGTTTATGGGACGCTAAAGGCGAGCTCCATTTTTCTCTTGTTTTATAATAATAAAAATAACAATGCACTTGATAAAGCGCCCTCAGAGAACTCAATCTCTCTCTAGGCGCTTTACATTTGCTGCAAATGGAAATGCAATTGAATGGTGAGTAAAATCATGCTTGACAAACAAAAAAAATGAATAACATGGTTAGGGGTGACATGCCCAGGGTCAGCATGCAAATGTGGTTAGTGGCAGCATGCACAGTGTCAGCACGCAAACCTTTGCCAGTTTTAAGCCAGACATGGGCAGTGGCAGCAAACCCCAGTTCGCTAACTCAAGCTCATCTTTTTCAGTAGCCCTGAGCTACTACTTCTATGCTACTCACTACCTCAACTGCTCTCCTGACTCTGCTATGCCTCCTACATTCTCTTTGTTTCGTGAGATGAAGTCTGTTTGCTACCAAATACGTACCAAAAGCAGCTTAGGCTGTGTGTGTGCTATACAAAACTCTCCTGGATAGCATCCACATAGTCTTCACGGCTTTGTGGAGTTACAGACGGAGATACATGACATTTCAAAAGCGCAAGACAAAAGTTCGCAACGGCATAAACGCTCAAGACAAAAGCGCGCTGACCAATTCGCATAGAATTTTTTTAGAAATCCTGTTTTAAATAGATATTCACAATTAGAGTACTTAATTTGATAAATTAATACGTAGTATAACTGACTTCCTGTCATGCCAGCTTTTAAATTTACTTTTAAATATTATGGTTATATAGAAAGAGTTATCGTAGCCTAATAATGCTAGCCTATTTTTATTATTAGATGCTTAGTTTGCGTGCTATTCCTTTAAGGTAATCTCCCACTAGAACTGTTCCGAGGTAGGTGTTGATGACACGAGCACAAACGTTTGAGTCCCATGATTAACTGCGATGCAGCTGCCATTTCCACGACAAACGTCAGAACACTGCAGTTTTCATTCAAAGTGATAAAAACTGGTATGGGTTTACCATCTAAATTTCGTGCAACTGCGTTTGCATATTCTCATCCTATCAAACATTTGAACTGCAACAAAGTTGCAACTTTCAAAAACTTCGCACAACTGCGGTTTTGATTCCAAATTATGAAGAACTGCATTCCAGGTTAACCCACCACATTTCCTGCGATTTCGCTTGCGCGTTCTCAGGCTATAGCCTCCGACGGTCTGGCCTAAATAGCCGCCCTAAATAGTTGCACTGCGATGCTGCAGCCATTTCCACAAAAGACTTTGCACGACGGCAGTTTTGATTTAAAATGATACAGAACCGTATTCCGGGTTAATCCACCTAAGTTCGTGCGATAACGCTTGGGCTTTGTCGTGCAATGGCCTCCAATGGCCCCGGCCAGCTAGTCCTATTCCAACTGCAAAACAGCTACCATGTACACAATAGGCGTCGCTTAGCTTCCGTTTTTACTCCGCATTATAGAAAACAGTGTTCCGGGTTGGCCAATTAAATTTCTTAGCAAAGCACTTCGGCATTCTCATGCTACGGCCTCCAATGGCCCAGGCCAGCCAGCTTCCCTATTTATTCCAACTGCGATGCAGTTGCAATTTATACAAGGAACTTTAAGCTCCTTCGCTTTTAATTTCAAGTTACAGAAAACTGTGTTCCGGTGTTACCCAGACAATTTCGTGCAATTTCACATGCTCGTTCTCACAAAATGGATCGCTATTGCTCGGGCCAGCCAGCCTCCCTACATTATCAAAGTGAGATAGAGCTGCCATTACCGCAATTAGCGTTTGCGCAGCTGCAGTTTCGATACTACTTTAAGGAAAATCACGTTCCTGGTTTTCCAATCAAATTTCACTGCATAGCGCGTGGTCACTTTTATGCTAGGCCTTCCAATAGCCCGGACCAGCCAGCCTCTCTACATATTCCAAATGCAATACAGCTAACATTTCCACCATAAGCATCGCGCAATTTGTGTTTCAATTCCACAGTATAGAAAACGGTGGTACAGGTTTACCCTCACAAGTGCGTGCAATTGCGCATCCGGGTCCTAAAGCAGAGGTTCTCAACCTGTGGGTCGCGACCCCTTTGGGTGGGGGGTCGAACGACCCTTTCGCAAGGGGTCGCCTAAGACCACCGGAAAACACGCATTTCCACATATTTTGCATACAATAATTTTATGGTTGGGGGTCACCGCAATGAGGAACTGTATTAAAGCGTCAAGGCATTAGAAAAGTTTAGAACCACTGTTCTAACGCAATGACCTCCAATGGCACGGGCTGCCGTACAATTTTGAACTGCGATGTAACTCACATTTCAAAATAAGCGTCGAGAAAGTGCGGTTTGGATTTCATATTATTGAAACCAGTGTTCCGAGCTTACCAACCAAATTACATGCTACAGCCTCAGCCCGTCCTCATGCAATGGCCTCCAATGGCCCTGCCCTATCTGCATTTTCGATCTGCAATGCAGCTACTATTCCATCGATAGGCGTCGTCAAACTGCTGTTTGAATTGCTTATTATTGAAAACAGTGTTCCGTAATTATCCGCCAAATTGTATGCGATTTCGCTGACACCGTATATTGATACAGCCTCTGATGGCCCAGACCATGGGAGACCTTGGAGGCCTTAGCATTAGAGCACGCCCACCCAATGTCATGAAATGAAGTGGGTACATCTGAAGAAATTTTTGTATAGAATAGGGAATTAAAACTAAAGTTGTACGACATTTATTTTGGAAATCTTTGCGGTATCGCAGTTTGACTATTTAGGGAGGCTGGCTGGTACGGGCCATTTGAGGCCAAAACATGAGAATGCGCATGGCCAATCGCACGAAACTTTGTTGGTTAATCTTGAACACTGTTTTATGTAAGTTAAAATCAAAAGCGAAGTAGCTCAAAGCTTTTAATGGAAACAGCAGCCGTATCGCCGTTGGAATATGTAGGGAGGCTCGCTGGTCCGGGCTATAGGATGCCATAGCACGAGAAAGCAGAAGCACTATGCCGTGAGATTTGGTTGGTAAACCCGGAAAACAGTTATTTTGTAAATTATAATTAAAACCGCAGCTACAAAACATTTGTAGTGGAAAGGGCAGCTCTATCGCGGATAGATTATGTAGGGAGGCTGGCTGGCGCGGGTAATTGGAGGCCATTGTATAAGAACGCTCACGTGCCTCGCTATGAAATTTGATTGGTAAACCCAGGGCGCTATTGTCTGTAATGTGGAATTGAAATCACAGCTGCGAAACGCATATTGTGGTAATGGAAGCTGTATCGCCATTTGAATGTGTAAATTGGCTCGCTGACCCGATGTGAGGCCATAGCAAGGTAATGCGAAATTAGGCCTGTAAACCCATTACATCATTCTGTATAATTTAGCATCAAAATCGCAGTGTTCTAACGTCCGTCGTGGAAATTTTAGCTGTATCGCAGTTAATCTTGGAATCCCAAACATTCAACAGTTGCAAATTAAACCTTGGATTTTCACGTCGACTTCTTAGCTAATTGCCAAGATGTATGTCTCGACCTTGGTCGAGGCGAGCACATTGCCGCTGGGCCAAACCAGTAGTTAATCGATGGTGCCGTTATAGGAGATCAGTCATCGGCCAATTCGTTGAAAGCAGCAGGAACATCTGTACAGGAACGAAGCTTAGCGCCAAAATCGTTTTGACGTGCATTCGTAGATTTTTGTCGTCATGGTATTCTGCTGCAAGATTGAATTCTTGACCTTATTGAAAGATTCTATCCAAGGTCAAATACACATCTAACCAGCTGCGCTCCAGGAAAAATCTTTGAACAGGACTTTGATCTGGCTTTCTCAAAATCTGACAGGATATTTTCCAGATTCAAAGTTTGCATTATTTATGCATGGCGAAACTGGAGTACTATTATTACTTCCCCACCAACCGTGCAATCCAATATTTGTTTCTTTTTTGTATACTATTAATTGATTTGTATGGCACTGAATCGGTTAATTGAATATGATAATACACTTAAGAAGTTGTTTTTATAGTTGCACGCTTTTGTCTTGCGCGCTTTTGTCGGAAAGCTTTTGTCGACGCGCTTTTTCCTTGAGCACTTTTGTTAAGGCGCCCTCCAGTTCACTAGGAGTTGTGTTACTGGCGGTCATTTCACGCCTCCCACACGAGAGCATTAACCCTGTGACCAGTCTCCGGATGGAGCCAGTAGGAAGCTCAAAGGAAGTAAATGTAAGACAACCCGACTGTGTAAGCTTTCTACGAGAGCAAAGACCGAATCAGGACCGAGAAGATACCGACCGTGTAAACGCGGCTTTAAATGCTATCGTGATTTTACCTAAAATGCTATCCAGTTCGGACGGTATACATCCGGTTCACCGAGGCATAATCTTTGCAGTGATCTCGTACAAGTAACTACGCGATTGCGCATCGCGCTGCAGCCCAAGTTTACCCACGAACTAGTCGCGGACGGTCTCTGATTCAAAGTCGTCGGCCCAGCTCGACGGTTGCGATAGCGAGGCGCGCGCATGCGCATGAACCTCAGCGAAAAGTAGCCCGTATTAGGTAGACGCTTGTTTGTAGTCACGAACTCGCCAAACGTCCGCCGACGATCGCCGCTGCTAGTTGGTCCTCTCTCCGCGGAGCTTGAGGCAAGCCTCGCCCCAGCTCTCTCACCCTCGTTCTGCGCCACCTTGCCTCGACTGTCCTCGACCGCCTGCCACATCGATCGAAGGGCGGCGCACTCGGCCCGCTTGCCTCACCGAAGCGCGGCAAGCGGTCGGTTCAACCACGAAGCGACATCGAAGAGCGGCAGAGTCAGCGCGACCCCCGAAGCCACGGGCGCGTAAAAAAGGCGGCAGCAGCAGTGCGAATGCACCGGAAGATGCAGCGAAGACGCGGTAAATGAAGAAGTAGACCTTTTGTCTCCAGGCGGTTACGCGGCGAAGCGCGTAGTTGCAGCATGCGATCCGCCCCGCCGCACCGCTGGCCTGCGATGCTGCCGCGACGCTGGCTGCTCAAGTGTAGCGAGCGCCGCTCGTCGGGTGGACACCGGAAGCCTTCGTCGTCCACATCGCCGTACTGTGTACGCACGAAGCTGGCAACGCGCGGTGGGCGTCTCGGGGAGTAGCGCTGTGGAAAGTGCTAACAAGCCTAGTCATGGCATTCGTATCCTACAGGCATCACTCCCTGTGTAGATGATGTGAGAACGCTGAGCGTGGCAGAATACTTGCCTGCGTGTCGACGCGAGTCAGTGCGAATATTTATATGAGCCTTATGCCGCCACTCTGTCTGCCAACAGGCGTCTCGATATTTTTTACGCCAAGAACGTGCTACATTATCCGTATGCCTCACCGTTGCCCTAAGCGCATAGGGAACTAGATGGGGGAATGGCCAGTCCGCACCTGTATATGTCTGTCTTCGTGCGGGAGGATCGAACTGACACACGACTCGCTGGTTTTCAGTGGAGAACCATTCAATGTCAATCTTTAATCCGGCAGATGAAGCTGCCGCCGGCTGGACCCGAGCGTCTGAGCTTTGTCTGTGCTGCAAGGTTAGCGTGGATGGGGCGGTGCGGTAGCTATCCTTCGCTCTCTCTCTCTCTCTCTCTCTCTCTCTCTCTCTCTCTCTCTCTCTCTCTCTCTCTCTCTCTCTCTCTCTCTCTCTCTCTCTCTCTCTCTCTCTGTCTCGTTCTCTCTCTTTCCGAGTCCTTAGCGCCGTTTGATTAGGGTGCCCTCCGATAGGGGTGCCCAACTGACGGCAATCGCTCGCTGGTCTCCGTTCGGCAGGCGCGCTCCGTTCGGCCGGCGCGCTCGCGAGCACCGACCGAGCCTCGCGCGCCCACTCGCTCGTAGCGTTCGATGCCTCGCGCTTTTCTAGCGAGAAAACACAGCAGCCCGGGGGCGCGTCGAGAGAACAGCTTTATTTAGCGCGATGCTTCCGGCCAAGACTCGCACCGAACACGGCGGCCGTGGCGATCAAGCAAAGTTCATTTCAGAGCACGTCAAGAGCACGGGGATCAGGTGGAAGCCTGCGTTGCACCAAAGAATTAGTTGACGTCGTCCTGAGAGCCTCGTTTCACCAAGCTGACGAAGGCCTCGTAATCAAACTTGCCACCGGAGATGGGCGCCTCTTTCCATAGCAGCCTGATCTCGTCGTCTGTGAAGTTGTCGCCCATATTTCGCAGGAGATCCTTGACGCTAGAGCGACAGCGGCGGCGTGGCTGACGAGTCGAACGCGAGGCCCGAGGCGAGTTGAACGCGCAAGCTAGAAGGCCTCGAGCAGCGGGGGGGGGGCAGCAGCGGCGGCAGCGAGGGGGAGGGGTTCGTGCTCGACTCATACGTACTATGCCTCGTCGAGCTGTCCCTTGTGGTCCTTGTCGAAAGCTTGGAAGGCTTGTCTGAGCGCCGTCTCGGAGTCACTGCCTGTAGGTGGCAGAGAGGAGTGACCATGTGCTTTGTTATGCTAGCCACGTCAGCTGCACTGACCGAACGCGCACGGCAATGGTCCCTCTCATCCCGCGTATTCCCTTCCCTGGCTCTTTATTTTCTTTATCTCTCTCTGTGTCTCTGCCTCTGTCTCTCTCTCTCCTCTGTCTCTCTCTCTCTCTCCCTCTCTCTCTCTCTCTCTCTCTCTCCCTATCTCTCTCCCTATCTCTGTCTTGCCCGCTCTTTCTCTGAGTCTCCCTCTCTGTCTCTCCGTCTCTCTCCCTCGTACTCTCTTTCTTCTTTTCCTCCCTCTTTCATCCATCCCTGCTCTCTCTCGTTCTCTCTCTCTCCCTTTATCTCCCGCTCTCTCACTCACCCTCTCTCCCCCTCTTGATCTCCTTATGTAATGTAGTAGAATGTTTCTCCGTCTATAACTCTCCAAAGCCATAAAGACCATGTGGGTGTTATGCAGGAGTGTTTTGTACTAGCTTTCGGTACGCATTCGGTAAGAACTTTGCTCTGTATCCGTTGATCAACCGGCAGCCATCATAGCTCTTTTAGCAAAGGAGACACGTGGACAAACCTTTGAGACTTGAAAACTAGCCTTGCAGCCATACTCATAGCCAGCTGCAGTGGCCTAGTTGCTTTTTTGGTAGCCCGGCAATAAAAGAATTACAACGATCAAGGCGAGACAGAACTAAGCAGCTAGTTAAATTATTTGCAGGCCACTGTGGAAGACAGCTCCTTATCTTAGATAGGGATCAGACGTAATGGCCAGCTGTAGACGCAGTCATCTGAGTGAAGCATTTAAATTTGAGGCAGCTGTCGAAAACGACACCTACATTTCGAGCACGTGCTGATGGTCGCCCAACAGCACCACCTATTAAAAGAGCAAAGCCTTTTAATCCAGCCACACGCTTAGGGTGTCCTATGAGCAGCAGTTCGGTTGCATCGTCATTTAGTTTCAAGAAGTTTTCCGACATCCAGGATCGAATGTTGGCAATGTAAACATACAGTTTCACGGTTGCTACAGCAGATTCCGACGGTTTGAATGACAAATACAGCTGAGTATCATCAGCATTAAAGTCATATCATATTCCATGGGCCTTAACCACTTTCCACAGAGGTTGAGTATAAATGAAGAACAGCAAGGGACCGAAGACGGACTCTTGAGGGACTCCACTGGTGACCCGTCTCGTGTGTGAGACCTGACCCCCATACGACACGGATTGAACACAATCAGACAATTATGATTTAAATCACATTAGTGCCACGTCCGCCAGACCGTTCGTTGCTCTCAGTCGTTTAAGTAGGAGATCGTGATCAATAGTGTCAGAGGCAGCTGATAGATCTAGCAGAGCTAAGGCAGTGGCATTCCCGTCGTCGTTGCCACGTAGGATGTCATTGCTAACATGGAGGAGAGCAGTTTCAGTGGAGTGCTGCCTCTTGAGCCCCGATTAAAATCTCTCTGACGTTTCATTCATTTCAATATGTGCTACCAGCTGCTTAACCACAATTTTTTCAAGAATCTTTGACAAAACGAGGAAGGAAAACTGGGCGATAGTTTGCATGGATCTCTAATCCAGGCTTTTTAAGTATCGGTCTAACGATTGCCGATTTGAAGGATTTGGATAAGACCCCTTTTTTCCAGAGAACCATTAAAAATCTCGGTTATGGCTGGGCTAAGTTGGTCTGCTAGTGAAGATCACAGAGATGATGGTTTAAGGTATTCAGGAGACGAGCTCTTTTTACTAGACCTTATTAAGGGCGCCACATCACATGCAGAAACCTTGGAAAACCTTTTAAGAAAGGTAACAGGTTGTGATTTCACAATTGCTTTAATCGAAGGGGGCTTTCTGGAGGCACGAATGTGCACAATTTCTTCAGTAAAGATGGCTGAAAACTTTTCGACTGAGCCGTTAATATCTGGGAAGTCAGACCTCTTAGCTCTGGCCAGTAAATTGTTTACTGTCTTATAAATCTATTTTGGGTCCGACTGGTAGCAGTTCAGTTTTTGAGTGAAAAATAAACCCTGGATTCTTAAGCTTCTGGGTGTAAACTCGAAGGAAGTCTTTGAAATTGACTAGATCTGCATTAGACCCCGATTTTTTAAAACGACGGTCAAGCCTGAACTTAACACGGAACATCTTTAAAGTTTTTAAATTTAAAGGAATCTCCACGACTCTGTACACGGATAGAATGAACGGGAGCATGCATGTCAAGAGCACTCCTGAGTTTCATGTTCACTGCATCAGTGAGAATATCGAGGCTGTCGATCGAGTCTGGTTGCAGATCACGAAGACCTGCATCGCAAACAGATTTAAAAAATGTGTCTATGTCAATGCTTTTGTAAGTTCCGTCGCTGGACAAGTTCGACATTACCATGTACGTAAAAGGGAGCAGGAACAGTAAACGAGACCGAACAATGATCCGAGGGGGTCAGCGGGCACACCGCAAGATTAGTGGGGGAAGATATCATTAGTCACGTGATCTAGAATACGGCCGCCGACGTGGGTAGTATGGTTTGCGTGTTGGACCAAACCAAAATTCTCCAGAAAGTCAAGAAACGAGGAGACCAAGCTGTTGATAGGGTTTTCAACGTAAATATTGAAGCCTCCAGCAATCAGTAACGGCCTGTCACACGCAAATATTTTAGCGAGGAACTCCGAAAACTCCTCTATAAACAAGTTTAGACAGTTCCTCGCTCTCCCTCTCACTCCTCCTCTCCTACTCTCTCTCTCTTCATCTCCCTCTCACCTTCTCTCTATCTCTGCTCCTTTTCCTCTGCGTCTCTCTTTTCCTCTCACCCTCTCTCTCTCTCTCTCGTCCTTGCTCTCCCGCTCACCTCCTCTCCCTCTCGCTCTCTGTCTCTCACCCTCTCTGTCACTCTCTACCTCTTTATATCGCTTTATTCTTTCCTCTTTCTATCGGATGGCACATTTCCCCCAATATCTCGCTGCTAGACCCGGTAGCCGATCGTGAGCGGAAAAAGGCTCACCGTGCAATTTCTCTCCGAACAGGGTGAGAAAGGCGGTGAAGTTGAGTTGTGCAGGGGCTTCGGCCAGCATCTTCTTGAGCTGGTCGTCGCTGGGGTCCTGCCCGAGGTTGGCGTACATGCCTCTCAGATCGTTGATGTCAATTAAGCCGTCGCGACCGGCGTCGATCAGACCGAACGCCTGCCAACCGGATGAAAAAGACTCGGTAGGCTAGCGACGCATCAAACCCCTCCACCGAATTGCCGCCGCCACCGCATGGCAGATGACAAAGCGTCTGTAACCTGCCAGCGGCAGTGAAGCTCCAACGTGCACGCTTGCGCACTCTTCCAGGAGCGAAAGCCGAGGAGCGGCAGGCGGCTAGTCTCGCGGCTTTTGCTGCGCGCGGGGCGGGCGCGACCCGACCGGCGCGGCAGATCGGTTTGCCTTCCCAGCAGCCAGCACAAGCCAAGGTTCACCGAGCGGCGCGCGCACGTACCTCCTTGAACTCCTGGATCTGATTGGGTGGAAACAAACCGGCCACGTTGGTGTGCTTCTTGCCCTGTAATAGAGCAGTTGCATCCTGCCTCCGAAAAGCGGGAGAAATGGCTGCCGGGTGCAATCGCGAGGACGAAGCGAACGAGCGAGAGGAGAAAGAAAGAGAGAGGGGAGGGCGAGGAGAGAGAGAGAGAGAGAGAGAGAGAGAGAGAGAGAGAGAGAGAGAGAGAGAGAGAGAGAGAGAGAGAGAGAGAGAGAGAGAGAGAGAGAGCTTGGATACTTTCTTCCAGAGCTGCACGACATCGCTCGGGTGCTGGGCTGGTGACAGCCTTCGCGTACGCTCGGGCCACTAGTAGGCGGCAGGCACGAAGGGCGGCAGTGGCAGCGAGGGTCGGGCTGCGGGGACCAGCTACTCGATTGCTCGCAAATCGGAGCGGCGCTACTGCGACGGACTCTACGGACGCCTACGGACCGTCAACTTGACGGGGAGGCGCAGACGCCGAGTTTGCGCTCTGCGAACAGCTGTGCAGTCGAGCCACAGGCAGCTTCGTCTTCTTGGCGTGCTGGCAGCGATGCAGTTGCATTTCCGGCCTTCGCGAGCGCACGACAAAACGCGTTCGCTCCACCTGTCTTTTCCGTTTGAGCGCACGCTCCGCCCGCGCTGCTTATTGACCTTGGCCCAACGGCAAGCGCTAAACCACGTTTCGTTTCGGTCGCATACTAGGCGAGCTTCATCGTCTGAAACTTCAGCTGCCTTCCACCCCGTGCGTACCCCGGACGTTCCTCGTTTCTGTGCTCGGAGGGCTCAAAGTGAACCGTCCCAGACACCGGCCGGGCCGCAGGCCTCCAGCCCGTAGCAGCGGAAGTGCGCTTCTCCGACCGTGCCCGCCCAAATAATCAGCGTCTAACCATAATCGGTCGGGAGGAGACTCTTCTCGCCTCGTTTGAGCGCAGCAATGCGAGCCTCGCTCGTGAACAATTGCTCGGCGAGCAGCAGGTTACGGCAACGTCACGAGGCGGAGAAGGAACGACAAAGGCACGATTAAACGAAAAGGGCCCCACGCTTCGATGGATGAAGAGCGTGCGCGGCGATTAACGGACGCCGTCAAAACGTAGCGTTCAGCGGCGTCAGCCGTCGCAGCCGGTTTGAGCTGGACGGCTGGCCGACAGTGGCTCCGTGGCGGCGAACTTGGCGTCCACCTTCGCTTACGGCCAGATCTTCAATGTATTTCCTGGAAATTTCGCCTGACCCAAGACGGACGTTGGCTGGCAGGACGAAAGCGCGCCCAGCCGCGGTAGCTTGGTCTCTGCGTTTACGTCTCTCCGTCTCTCACTTGCTCGCTCGCTATTTCGCCCGATCCCTCGCTATCCGCATGTCGCCTCCATCGACGCCAACGACCGGCGGTGCAACGGCTCAGTTTGGGCGCATGCCAGGGCGCGGCTTCGTGGACACTCGCGGACAACCTGCTAGACGCCAGGTGGCAGTCAACTGCGACGCTGCAGCTGAAGCGATGCAGCGGCGCTCAGATCGGCTCTCCGGCTGCGGCGCCGGCCCCGCGTAAAGGGAGCGCATCTCAGCAGGGCGGCGGCGGCGGCGACGGCGACGGCCTCGCTCTGAGGGCGACGCTCAGGTCGCCGTCTGCTGCCGCGGCCGCGCGAGGCTGCCGCTGCTGCGCGAGAGGCCGACAGCGCGCGTCCTTCGTCCGAGCCGATCGGCAGGCGCTCGTTTATCCTTGGGCCGCTCGCCGCCGCGCGGTGCGCGGCGGCGAGCGGCGCGCGGCTGCAGCGCCGAACGATCTGCGTCGACGCGTCGCGAGTGACCCGCTGAGCAAGTCTCGAGACCGCGCCGTAAAGCGGTCGCGCCGAACTTACGTCGGACATTTTCTTCTGCAACGCAAGATACCGCCATTCAGCTACCTGCGCTTCGCGGCAATTGGCCAGCGCGGCTTCGGCGGCGGCACAGCAGGGCCCGCTGCAGCACTCACCTCTGGGTTCTTCGACTGTGGGAGAAAAAGACGGCTAAGCTGGTGCAACGGCTGCAACTCACCGAGTGACCGCACTGCCGCTGCACGCTCGGCTGTATAGATAGCGTTGTAACTAGATACACGACTCGATCCGACCCGTGCAGCGGCCCCGCTACTATACAAGGCGAAGCCGGCCGGTGGCCCGACGACAAAATGATGAATTCGGCAGCGGAAGGGCTATGAAAGGGGCGTCGTGACCGACGCCGGCAATTAGCCTACCGCCGCTTCCGTGCAAGATTTGCAGATCGCCACGACCGTGAGCGCGGTCAACGTGAACTGCCCGTCAGCCCGTCGGCCCGTCGGCCCGTCGGCCCGTCGGCCCGTCGGCCCGTCGGCCCGTCGGCCCGTCGGCCGGCCGGCCGGACGGATGGGCGGGTGGCCAGGTGCCGTCTGCCGATCGGGCGCGATGCACTGCTGCCACTGCCGCCGACGTTTCCGCCTAGCCGCACGACTGTCTACGGGCCGCGATGGTCCTAGGGAGACTGGTCAACCGACGGCAGAGGACGCCAGAAGCCAGTTGCACTCCGTCCTATCTTTTGAAGTGAGTCAATGCGAGCGCCGCCGCTGTTCGGCCCCGAGCTGCCAGCATCTGCTCAAAAGTACGCGAGGAGAGAGGTGAGAGGAGAGAGAGTGTGAGAGAGAGAGAGAGAGCGAGAGAGAGAAAGAGAGAGGGAGCGAGAGAGAAAGGGAGTGAGGGAGGGAGACAAAGAGAGAAAGAGAGAGAGAGAGAGAGAGAGAGAGAGAGAGAGAGAGAGAGAGAGAGAGAGAGAGAGAGATCGAAGCCTGAGTCTCTCTCTCAAACCAGCAGCCGGACGACTTTTTTTGGTACGCCAGGCTTCGTGGTGCCGCTGCAACTGAAGCCCCGTTGCGTGCACTGGCGGCCGGAGCTCTCGGGCTTCCTCTGGCGGCTTGCTCGCAGCTCCTGCGCGTGCCGAGAATGCGAAGCGCAGGCGTGCGAGGGTGCGTTGCGTCGACTACAACCGCCAAACGGTCGGCGGTCAGGCGCACGCTTAATGCGCTCGACGCTACCTTTCGGTAACCGTTACTAGTGGCGATTCTTGACGCGCGACATGCGTGCGAGCGCGCGCGGACGTCCACGTTTCATTGAATGCCCGCGCACGCAGGAATTGATTTCTGCTTCTAAGCTAAAGCTAAAACGGATCGCTAACTTTCTAGGTCAGATAATTTCGAAGCTGGGTACAAACTTAAAACCTCGTTGCCATGGGCGGTTGGGAATATTAAACAGTAATACCGCGCAGTCGCACTGGTCACGAGAGCAGTTGCTTACGTAGGCGTGCGGTCGTGCGCTGCGTGTATTGCCGGACCTCCGACGGGAGCTCCTGTGCGCCGCCTGGCGGTCGCGTGAAGTGGACGCCGGCCCCATCGCCGGACGCAGCTCTCGCCAAAACCGCGGCGAACTGAATCAGCCAGATTACGACTGATGTTCGTTACTTGCGCTTCCTGAATTTAGGCTAGGAACCAATCGTGCGATAAGCAGTGACCGAGACCGCTTCGAAGCCGAAGCCTTGAGAAGGGCAGCCAGTTGACTGAAGATTTTCAAATAAACTGCGGCTGCTCCTGAAGTTAGCGGTTTAGAATAAAAATAATAATAATAATGCACTTGATAAAGCGCCCTCAGAGAACTCAATCTCTTTCTAGGCGCTTTACATATGCTGCAAAGGGAAATGCAATTGAATGGTGAGTAATATCATGCTTGATAAACAAACAACACGAATAACATGGTTAGGGGGCCCGTGTGCAAAAGGATTTCGCCTCCCCTAATGGTCGTAATCTCCGATGCGAGCGAGGCAAAGTTTTAGGACTCGACGAAGCGTTTTATAAAAACCGGCTGAAGTTTCTTAACTACCGACCTGTATATTCAGGTCAACGGCTGCAACGCTTCCGCGAGTCAATCTGGTGTGGCCTAATGTATTCGGAGCTTATTAGTCATAGGCGCTCCATTAGTGCTGCACGCCAACCGATCGCTAAAAGCGAAGATTCTCTGCCTCCGTAGACTCGTTTATATTTCAGCAAAAAAGCTTCGCTTTCAGCAGGCCATAAAGAGTTGCCTACTGCTGGGCTCGAACCCGCAACCTAGCTCTCGAGGTGCCAGCACTTTACGCTTAAGCTAAGACCGAGCGGTGTAGCACGATGTCTGCACTTCGCGCCGTTTCGCCCGCCCGTATATTTTGATTGGTAGCGGCTGGCTGGTTTCGCTTCGAGACCTCGTAAATTCGTGCCTGTGTCCGGTCCCAGCGCGCGATAGAGTCGCGGCTCAGCTTAGTTCGCCTCGAGTCGCTCGCACGTCAATGTATTCGAGACAGAGCGAGAGCCATCCTGTGGCCACGCCCCTACAACTGTCTCGCACTCAGCCGGTTTCAGCGCAGCAGCGCCGCTCGCGACGCGGGCAGATTGCATCGGCGCTCGTCGTGACATGCGTGCAGCAGGCGCCGCGCGTGCGCCGCGCCTGCGGCCTGACGGTAGGCGCAGCGCCGGTGCGTGCGCCGCCGCTCCGCGCGCTCGCTCGGTAACGCCGACTCGCGGGCCAGCCGCCGGCGCAGCAAGCGAGCGCGGCTCTGAGCTCGTCTGAGGCCGACGAGCACCGAGCGCGCTGTGCATGCCTTCGCGCGCTCGCGCGCGCGCGCACGCTCGTTCGCCGGCGAGACGTGGGCTTCGCCACAGTCTCGCATGGGAAGGGAATCGTCGCGACTGAGCGCACTTTTATGCATCCGCGCCGTCGACCTCGCTCGTCCGCTCGCTTGCTCGTAAGGCGGTTGCTTTTCACGACCTCGGTCCCGAGGTCGTGGGTTCGATTCCTGCGGTGGGCGATTCTTTATCGCCACTGCAAGCGGTGGTGATAGCCGCAAAGGCTCTTCTGTCGCAACACAAAAAAAGGCTGTTCAATCAGCTAGGATTTTTTTTAGCACGCGTGCGATCGCCTCGCGGCGAAGCGGTCGACTGTAAAAGAAGAGAGAGAGAGAGCTCGCACTCGCGGCGCCCAGCTCGCCGCTCTTCTCCTTCCAGCGCGCTCGCCGGCGCTCGCAGCCTTCTCAGACCGCACGAATCTCTGACCTTCAACACTCAAACGCTGCAGCGAGTGCAGTTTAATTACAATTCGGCTGCAGTTGGAGGCGGACCGCATGAGGATGCCAGCGGGGCGTGCGCCGCCCCCCCCCCCCCCGCGCGGAGAGCGAACCACCGCGGCGTGAGCGGCGACGGGAGTTTGCAGCACATCCGCCCTACGGCGCTGAGAGCAGCTTACAAGTGTCGCGTCGATGGAGCGTCTCTCCACCGCCGCTAGCCGCCGCTAGCCGTGAGCGAGCTCAGCGGTGCAGCGAGTGAATGGCAAAGTCGAGCGCGTCCGCGCACGCGGCGCCGCACATGTTGCACTGCCACGGATTCTCGTGCCCGTGCAAGCCAGCGTGCAGCAGGTACATGGTTCTGTCCGCAAAGTAGATTCTGCAATACCTGCAGACTAGTATGCCGCTCGGCAAATGCGACGACTGCGGCCACAGAGGTGGCGTGGCGGCGGTCCCAGCGCCGGCGGCGGCGGTTCGGCGAAATGCGGCTGCTGCTGCTGCCGCCGCCGCCGCGACCGTCGCCTCGGCGGCGGTGACCGCACCGGCCGGCCCCGCCGCCGGCCTGTCGTCTGCGGCACTCCAACCCAACGAAGAGTCCGCCTTGAAGTGCTGCTCGCGAGGTGGCGGCGGCGGCGGCGCTGCGGCGGTGGCGACGACTCCTCGAAGACGCGCTGCCGCGCTGTAGCGATGCCCGCGGTCGGCGGCGAAAGGCGAGTAGCGAAGTCTGCTGGCCGCGGCTTTGTTGTCCAGACGCCGTGGCGGCACGCCGGTGGCCGGCGACTGGGGCGGTTCGGCGGTCGCCGCCGGCGCGGTCGTTCTCTGGGGCGGCAGCCGATCGCTTCGCATGGCGGTCGCGAGGTTCGCAGCCGGCTCACGCCGCTCGGCAGCGCCGACTTGCGTCGGCGACGAATCGCTGGGCGACCCTGGCGGCGCCCTCTCGTCTTCAATGCGAGGCCGCGGCGCTGGAAACGTCCCCTCATCCTCTTCGCGATGTCGCGACGACGGCTTCGTGTCGGCGTCGGCTCGTTCCAGCTGCGACTGCGCGTCGACATCGCCGGCGGCTTCTCCGCGATCAGCTTCGCGTTCGCTGGTTAGCCGCTGCAGCTGCAGCTGCTGGTCTGCGGCCGGCTTGGCGCTGCTGGCCACGGCGGCGGCGGCCGTGGCCATGGCTGCCGCCGAGTCGTTGTCGCTGTACACTCGACAAAGTAGACGCATTGCCAGGGCACTGCTTTCAGGATTCGCTGCCGCTGCCGCTGCCGCCGCATAGCGGCCGCTGTGGCCGAGGAGCGCAACCGCGGCAGTAGAAAGGGCGGCGGCGGCCGCGGTGCCGGCGTCCCGCGATCTGGCGCATATCTCGCCGCTGCCGCCGGTCTCGCGTCGCACGTGCTCGAGCATGTGCATGGCGAGAAAGTCTCTGCTGCCGAATGACACCCGACACTTGTCGCAGTTCATGCTGTCGCGTGCGGAGCCGCTCGGTCGGCTCGCCTTCACGGGACTCTGTCCGCTGGGTGGCTGACCGCCGGACGGACGGACGGCAGCTCGCTGCTGGCCTTGTTGATGATCGGACGAGCGCGAGCGGATTGAAGATTCGGTGCTGCCGCGAGCGAGAGTGCTCGACGCGCAGCGCGCCGCCGCGTCGCGACATAAAAAATGCATCGATCTTGCGTCGAGAAGAGCTCGTGCGGGCGCAGCAGATGACACTTCAACTTCTCTCGACAAGCCGTTCGGAGGCGCTCGTTAAATTTTTAATGAACGAATGCGTCTGGCTCCTCCGGCGTCCCTTGATCGAGGAGCGAAACGGCTGGACTCGACATTGGCGATTCCGAAGACTCAGGCGCCGGCGGCGGCGGCAGCCGCCGCGCAACTATGGACGCCGGCGTCGGTCGGCCGAGACGCCCACCCAAGCGTCTTCTTCTTCTGCCTAAAGAACCACGCGAAAAGCCTCGAAAGGAGTAGCTCAATCTCCGCAAGAGCGGCAAGAAAAGCGAACGCGTCAGAATACGCGTGCACTCAACATTCAAACTTATTAAGAAGAATATGAATAGCAGGCTGGAGGAGACTCAGAAGGAGCTACAAAATAAAACACATGTCTAGCGCTCCCAGCGAACCAAATTTCCCTCTCTCTCCCTGGGTCTTTTTTATATGCAGTTAGGGAAGCTGGTCAATATGGTTAGTAATAAAATGCACAGCGTCAGCACGCATAAATGCCCACACGGACATATTCTAAGGAGCAAGTGCGTTTTCAGCTTCTTTTTAAATTTCGTACAGACAAGAGACTTCGTGACCTCAGTCGCGAGTGAGTTCCAGGCTTCGGTAGTATCTGAACCTGAGGTACCGACTCCAAAAGATTTCAGGTCGGTTCTGCGAGGTACCGATGAAAGACTCAAATGTAAATAGCAGCGGAGCTTCCGAGGCTTTGTAGCAGTAAATTCTTCAAATGCCCAAAGATGTGCAACACCCGCATAGTCTTTGTGGCTTTGTGGAGTTGCAGACGGAGATAAATTACATTGCAATGCAACTCGAACGATTTTTCGACGAAAAAAGAACGACACCGTGGCAAATGCTACCCACGGTTGCGCTCCCCGCGCGTTCATTTGAGCGCATATCTAGGCTCGAGATCGGAATGCAGTCGGACCCGCGAGCGAATGTCACGGAGCGATGCCTGCTCTCCAGCAGCTCCCGGCTGACTCCTTCGCTGAGGTTGCACTGAGCGGCGATAATGCCTGCGGCCTGCCATTGGCGGCGTCCTATTGGCGAGCTCCTCCGATCTCATGCATTATTTATTGGCACGTCCGATATCAGCGAGTGAAATCTTCCTTGTAATCGCCCAGCGATAAGCTTATTCATAATATAAGAGTCTGCTGAATTATTAATCGACGCTAAACAGCCGCTGCTGAGAATAGGCGCGGCGGCGGGCCCGAGCGGCGACGCGACGCGGCCGCTCAGGCGTGATGGGCCGCGTCGCGACCTCCCGCGCAGATCGGTCCATTGGCTGGTGGCCAGCGGGCTCTCCAGTCTGCGGACGCGGACAGCTACGGGCCAATGCGCGCCTCGCCCGAGGCGACGGCCTTGCTATGACCGCCATGACCCTGACTAGATCGGATAGCGGCGAAACGCACGCAATGAGCAAAGACCCGGAGCTCACAATACGCCAATAGGAACGGACGCAGCGCTTGCTTGATATGCTACACGCAGCGCTAACAACGACACCGCATTGCAAAAAGCACAGGCGGCAGCCTGCGTACTAAGGTCGATTCGACAGGTGACTTCCAACTTACTCCTTTACATGCAGATTACAGCAGATCACGATCAGTGCTAGGATTCGACGACCGGCAGACCATTACTATGAGAGAGTGACTGCGGTCAAGCCCATGCCTTATATAGAAGTCAGGCGGCGAGTAATAATGATAATACATTTAATTAAACGCCCTCAGAGAACTCAATCTCCTTCTAGATGCTTTACGTTTGCTGCAAAAGAAACACGATCGGATGGTCTGTGGGTCGCCAAAGAATCTCATTCGTGCGTTATCATTAATCGAGCTGCTCAAAAGCCTCGCCATATCGCGGCCATTTCATAAGTGGCCCAGTTCTATTTCAGAGGCCAAGTTCGCACTTCGTAATCGAGTTCCAGCTGCCTCGCTCACGGTCGATACTGGTGGAGCATTGCAGCGCTGTCCGCGGCCACTTCCGGGCGCTCGCTAAGCGCCGCTTCGCTCACGGTCCAAACCAGCCGCCGCGCCGCTCCAGCCAATAGTGTTAGACAATTCATTTGTATAGCGCCCCACATATGCCTCAGGGCTCCAGCCCACGACCTCAGCCAGATCTTGGTGGGGGCGAGCACCTTAACCGCTGTAAAAACCACGACTCCATATTGCCTCAACGACCAAGTGGGTGTTTCGGCGGAGAGATTTTCGTATAGCACGCACAAGAAGCCTGAGCGGCTTTCGGTGAGCACGCTGTGAGCACTCGGTGTCACTGACCACCAGCGCTCGGCGGTCGCCATTGGGCGCAGATTCTGTCTCTCTGTCTCTCTGTCTCTCTGTCTCTCTGTCTCTCTGTCTCTCTGTCTCTCTGTCTCTCTGTCTCTCTGTCTCTCTGTCTCTCTCTCTCTCTGTCTCTCTGTCTCTCTGTCTCTCTCTGTCTCTCTGTCTCTCTGTCTCTCTCTGTCTCTCTGTCTCTCTGTCTCTCTGTCTCTCTGTCTCTCTGTCTCTCTGTCTCTCTGTCTCTCTGTCTCTCTGTCTCTCTGTCTCTCTGTCTCTCTGTCTCTCTGTCTCTGTCTCTCTGTCTCTCTGTCTCTCTGTCTCTCTGTCTCTCTGTCTCTCTGTCTCTCTGTCTCTCTGTCTCTCTGTCTCTCTGTCTCTCTGTCTCTCTGTCTCTCTGTCTCTCTGTCTCTCTGTCTCTCTGTCTCTCTGTCTCTCTGTCTCTCTGTCTCTCTGTCTCTCTGTCTCTCTGTCTCTCTGTCTCTCTGTCTCTCTGTCTCTGTCTCTCTGTCTCTCTCTCTCTCTGTCTCTCTGTCTCTCTGTCTCTCTGTCTCTCTGTCTCTCTGTCTCTCTGTCTCTCTGTCTCTCTGTCTCTGTCTCTCTGTCTCTCTGTCTCTCTGTCTCTCTGTCTCTCTGTCTCTCTGTCTCTCTGTCTCTCTGTCTCTCTGTCTCTCTGTCTCTCTGTCTCTCTGTCTCTCTGTCTCTCTGTCTCTCTGTCTCTCTGTCTCTCTGTCTCTCTGTCTCACTGTCTCTCTGTCTCTCTGTCTCTCTGTCTCTCTGTCTCTCTGTCTCTCTGTCTCTCTGTCTCTCTGTCTCTCTGTCTCTCTGTCTCTCTGTCTCTCTGTCTCTCTGTCTCTCTCTGTCTCTCTGTCTCTCTCTGTCTCTCTCTCTCTGTCTCTCTCTTTCTCTGTCTGGTCCACAGGTCGGTTCTCACGCTTGCACCAGCCCCTGCGTATCTCATCACTTGCTACACCAGGGTGCACTAGCACCACAAGTCGCTGAGTTGTTCCGCATTCTAAATCGGTTTTTTTTTCTACTGGGACATTCAATTCTTATGCACCAAGGTCTGAAACTCGCTTCTGGCTTCTGCCAACACCTGCATTGATTTTGCATCTCATAGGTCTCAGCGGCTGATGCATCTGCTCCATTAAGATTTTCACGCACCCAAGTGGACGTGTCGTTTTTTTTCTCCCGTGCGCTTTACGTGATTACTTGTGCATTATTCAATACATGTTACTCAGCAGAGTTCCTAGAGACCAGCCAGCCTGCATGTCTTCTTGTATGCTTTTGCATGCTTCTCTAAGCACGATATTTTTTATGCATTTGAATACTTCTTTAGTAAGCATGATACCTTGCATTTCATTAACTCAGGGTCCTTCCTTCTCAAGCAGCGAGCTGTAAAGCACCTGGATATATGCTGAGTTCTCTTCGGGTGCTATGCGAATGACTTTTTATCTCCATTATTATTAGCCTATCTTTACTTCAGGCGCACTCTGTTGCAGAATATTTCTGGTTCCTCAACGCGGTGCGAGAGTGGCTCTCGAGGTCTCATCGCCTGTTCATCGTGTGCTGCGCTCATTGTCTGCTGTGCTCAGCATCTGCTGCGATGTTCGGGGTGGGGCAGTCTTGCGAGTCAACCTGGTGGCAACGCCAGCGTTCCGCTCTAACTGCGTCAGCTCGCACTCGAAACAGAAGAAAGCTCGGCATTCGTGCGCAGAGTCTCGGCGCACGCTTCCGCTGACGCAGGAGCTCGCGAGCGCGCCCCCTCGCACTGAGCAGAGGGGGCCTGAGAAATAGCACCGTCCGTCAGACTACTAAGAGCATACGCAGCAGCTCAGACACGTTCGCGCGGTGCAGTACCGATAGACAGGCAGGCTTTCGGCTATGACTCGCGGTCCTGCCGCTCAGCCTCAGATCTCGCCGAGCGCGCTCGTAGCTCGGCCGGCGGCCCCCCCGGAGCGTCCGCTTGTGTCGCTGAGCGAATATTGCTGCGACTCGACCGAGACCTCATGGCCACGCGTGCTTATCGCCACCGGGATCGGGCCGCTAAATAGGAGCCCGCATCGTATGCTCTCTCGAGGCTACGAGACCGCCGCGCAGTGCTGCGACTCGCGTCACTCGAGCGCGGCCAGCGCTAGGCCGCAACCGGATATGAGCGGCTCTCCCGCGCGACCTGCCGCAGGACGCGCGCGTCGCTCTCAAGTCGTCTCAGCTCGGCGGCTCGCGGCGCCGAGTGCGACTCGGCGCCGCGCGCCTTGCACTTCCGCTATACGCGGGCATGCTACATGGATCAGATACAGACAGTGCTTGGCGCGATTGGTGCGGTTCTCAAATTACAGCGGTTAGGAACCTGATATATGCCATACATAATCTATAGATTAAACATTATTATACTTCAAGTGCTGGTCTGTTTCAGTTGGACTCCGGGCTCCGAACTAATGAGTCGCACGCGATGGAGCGGCGGAGCGCACTCTCTCGGCGGCTGCGAAATATATACTGCCCTTCGTTCGCACGAAGCGGTCTCGGTATTAAGGTATTGAGGGTGCTCTAGATTGCTGCAGCGCTCGTCTATCTGCAGCTCGCTTTTTGTTTTACCTGCACTTGCTGGACGTAGCTGGACGTACGACTCGTTCGCCGCACTACAAGGTGCTAGCTTCACCAGTATCGGTCACGCATCTGCGAGGACTTGCACCCCCGCTACGTGCGCTTCGTTTGCGGCGACGGACTCTCTGACGGACTTTCTGACGCCGCTCCGGCACATTCGTAATGCTCGTAATGCTCCTTGCGATGCGACTGGAGCCGAGGCTTGTGCGCACTGGTGCTCCCCTATGCGGAGCAGATAGGCAGGCAGGAGGTTCATTGGCGGCTGTGCCGCAGCGCGAATTACACGAACGACCGCAAATAAACTCAGCTGGGTGCGTCGAGCTGCCAGTTTCAGGGCAGCAGTGCGAAGTGGTCACTATAGCCGTCGATTTTTCGTGCATTATACGTCACGTCGTGCCTTGATCGTCTGCAGCTGGTTCAGGGCTCAGCGTGTACGAACCGAAAGTCAGAAACTCGCCACTGGCTTTTATCACTAAATCGGGCTTTCATCATCTGCAATGACTTTGCATCGAGTAAGTCTCAGCTAAATGCTCTTTTATTCCGCTGAGCTTTCCCTGTGCTTCAGGGAAATTTATTTTGTTACTGGGTCCTTTGCAAGCTCACCTGACATGATTCGGTTCATATTACTAACCACTGGTCGCACTGACCGATGGCCCTGTGTGCCTATTGGCGTGCTATAGCATGGTGGTCTAAGCATGATACTTGCTTGTATAAGCACAATTATATTAGCGGTCTTGTCTAAGCACAATGTCGTGCAATTCCTTAACCACTGGTTATCGTTTCTCTCACAGCGAATTGTAACACCTAGATAACACCTATTCACTTATCTTTTGGTGCTATACAAACTTACCGGGCAATAGTCCGAGAGCATTGCATAATTTCAGATCGCCCGATTGAGGTTCGCTAGACCAACAAAATATTACTCGTACTCGGATTGACAGATTTACATTTGATAGAAGTGTGAATGCCGAGTTCAATCGGCGCATCAAGAATCTCAGAGAAAGATTCGGCGGAAGGTAGGATTTCGTTTTCTGGCAACCGGTCCTAACCCGGCGTAGGCTTGCCGTATATGCTGGCGGCAAGGATAAATTTACCCTTTAAAACTGCAGTGACAAATCCGACCTTTCGAATCCCCCGAGTCGTGAGTCATCTCGTCGTATGGAGGGCCCGCCGGGAGTCTGTGGCTTGAGCGAGAGATACGGCGGGCCTAGATTATGGACAGATGCCAAAGGAGCGACGCTAGGCGAGCCAATCTCAACGGTGAGGTCATGTGACTTAAGGATGACACTTGGCTTGCCCATAGCCATTAGGTTGGCCGCATCTTCGCTAAGCTTCGGGAAGGTAGCGGCCATCCAGATGCGATTGTAGTCGAAGCAGGCTGCAAGATAGTTGAGTAAGTTGGATGCTGAGAGATAGATTTACACGGTCGAAGAACAGGTAGGGCTGGTAATAATTGGTAAATAAACGAAAGCTAGGATTTTGTTTTGTGATGGCATCGGCCAGACGGAGGGCACAGGAATTGAGAAGAGAGGAGACAGAAGACCTAACCCAGAGAATGCAGTGAGATCTGAGGAGAGCTAGCTGAGGCACCCTGCCCTGAACTGCACCATTGGAAGGTCATTGCAAACCCTCAGCAGAGAGCGTTTTGCCGAGTGGTTAGCAGTAAATCGCGAGTGAAATTTGCTAGCAAGATATGCTTAACTTATGTAATCTTTGAGCTGCTAGGCCACCACCACTCGCTTAAGCGTCTTGGGTAAAAACAGGATGGTAGACAGATACAATGCCGTGGAAATTACTTGTCTGTTTGACCTTCTGGCAAGAGCGTTGCTTCATTGGCAAGGGGATACGCGGAAGCTTACCTTTGCAGCAAATTTTAAGCGCCTTGGAAGAGATTGAGTTCTCTGAGGGCACTTCATCAAGTGCATTATTATTATTATTACCACTCGCTTTCGTGTGCGATCGCCATGTGCAGCTCAAATCACGACGCCCTTTAGCCTACCAGTAGACGCTATACAAGCTTGACGCTGCTCGAGTTTCCGATTAGCTGTTGCTCATATCCATTGAGACTACGCATTGATAAGCTAGGATAGTGGACGCAACTTTGTTTGATCTCTAGTGGGTGAGTGTCTGTAAGGCTTTTCGAAGACTTTCTCCGTTTCTTTTTGGTATGATTGAAAGAATATATATATACTGGCCAAGAGAAACGTTGATGATCTTCGTCAGCTAGATTGCGACTGCCAAGATATTATTTGCGGTTCCTGAATTGTACTGCCTATGAACCGGCTATGTAATAATCTGTATTTAGGCGCCATAGAGACCAAAGTCATGTAATAATCAGTCACCTGAGCCGCTTTGAGACAGTCGGGGTTGAACTCTAAGCTTTGAGTTAGGCGGTAGTTCAGCAGTGCTCTGAAGTCGTACGAGATTTTTGTGTACGCCGTGGCTGTTACTGAATGCCTGTCACCAATCATCACTGTTAAGTAGACTTCTCCGCGCTATGGATACGGACTTACCATCTTCAGGCACGGGCGTTTTTCATTGCTGCAGTATTACGCTACCATCAGTGTGTGCTTGCGCGTGCATTTATTCTGCATCTAAAGGTACTGCCCTCCAAGGACAACGTGGCTTAGAGCTCACGTCAGCTGCAATGCAAATACTTTGAGTCTCAAATACTCACTGCCCCCTATCTTGGAGTGCCGACCTTTTATACGGCCTTAGCGATAAACTGGCCCGCAAATCTCATAATCATGAACCGTCGCATAATCTCGTAATCACGAATAATAGCTAACCGCCATAAATTTGCCGATTTAGCTCGCATCGTCGTTTAATTGTGTGCGTGTAAGTGCGGCGCCCAGCCCGCGGTGCGAGGAGAGTGCAGGACGTGGGCTAGCAGCAAGGGTGATGGCGGTATGAGTGAGCATACGGTACACACTCTTGTAGCTCACACAGTGCAGCGTAAGTACGACTGTGAGATCAGTCAAAACCAAGCGGCGCTAAAAGCAAGCATACTACATATTTATTGCTGGTCTCGTCCAAGCGCTTCCAATAGCAAAATCTCGTTTATTAGACGCATTTTCAGAATGAGCTAGTGAGCTGCTGCCAAAAATGAGTGGCGGGGAAAAATTATATCGGCTTCGTTAGCCGACACCGACCTAAATTAATCGCAATACGCATGAATCCTCGGCCCTCATCTGCAGTACCGTACAAAATACGCGACTTGAACTCGCGTATCCATTTAACAGTCTCAGCAGGCAAACGCAAAAGCTATCCATTGTATACACGTAGGCTAACTAACGAAAAGTTTGAACGCTGGGCCCTGCACTAATGACACACTCAGAAATGCAAACTGATGGAGAGCAAACCCAAAATGCGTTCATCGCAGCCATGGGGATAGACACACTGCTGCTCAACATCATACTTTATGGCTCCTTCTTCCGAAATCATTAAGCGCTCATTGGTCGTTTTCGAAAAAAACTCGAAAAATGCAAACCCCGTTGAGCCTAATTTCCATGAGCATCGATTTCATTCGCTGAATTTCACATTGCGTCTGTTTTCAGCGTGTATATTTCGCCTGCCTTTCAGGCTAGTGTCCACTCCTGAATTGAATTAAAACATCGGGCTGAAGTGCAGGTACGGGTAACCCAATATAAGCACGAAGAACAGAAGCGCGCCGACAAATGCTCGCAAAAATAGTTTTAAGGAATACTGGTTTAAATAGATATTCATTATTAGAGTATGTTATAAAAATAAATACATAGTGAAACTCACACTGTTTTATGCTTTAGGTCAGCTTTTAAATATATTTTGAAATGGTATAATTATACGGAAAGAGAGCCTTACAATGTTAGCCAATTTTTCAATTAGATACTCAAGTCGTGTGCTGTTTCTTGAAGGCAATCTCCCACTATGACTGTTCCGAGATAGGTTGTTGATGACAATAGAACGAAATTCATAATACCAATACATTTGGATAGCACCTTCCACTAACGTAGTCTCTTTATAGGCGCATTACATTTGCTGTAAAGGAAGCGCGATCGAATGGTTATTGGTGGTTAGCGGTAGCATGCACCTTGTCAACAAGCAGAACATGTTTTGAGGTGTCAAGCACAAGGGAAAAATGTAACTATGGTTGGTGTCAGCATGCACAGTGTCAACACGCATAAGCACACAGAAGACGAATCACAAGGACCCACTAAATTCTGGGGTATGTAGTTGCGTTTGTGGCTTCTTTTTAAATGTCGTCAAGTTAGGGGATGTCGTGACGTCAGTCGGGAGTGAGTTCCAAGCTTTGGGAGCATGCGAACTAAAGGCAAGGTCTCCAAAATATTTGCAATCCGTACGTGCTGTTGCTAAACGATTGGATTCAGAAAAAATAGAGCTGCTGTTTCCACAAAAAATTGGCACTACTGCCGTTTTGATTACAAAAATATAGAGAATAATATGCCAAGTTTACCTACCAGATGTCATGCGATTGCGCGTGCACGTTCTCTAGCTGTGGTCTCCAATGGTCCGGCCCAAATGACGCTAGAAACATTCAAACTGCAATAAAACTGCCGTTTTCGCAAAAATCATCGCACAACTGCGCTTCTGATTCCAAATTATCGACAACAGCGTTTCACGTTTACCCACCAGATTTCATTTGATTTCCCTTTCGCTTTTTTATGCTATGGCCTCCAGTGGCCTGAACCAGATGGAGGATGGCCTTGTCCAAATGGCAGCCCAGATAGTTCCAATGCCAATGAAGCTTACATTTCCACAAAATGCTTTGTGCAACTGCCGTTTGGATTTCAATTATAATCAAGAGTAATCTAAGTTTAGCTACTCAATTTCGTACGATTTCGCTCTCACGGTATGGTCTCCAAGAGCCAGAGCCAGATTCAGAGCCAGCCAACCTCCTTACAGTATCGAACTGCTTTACGGCTGCCATTAGCACAGCTGGCGTCGCAAAGCTGCGGTTTGGATATTAATTTACATAAAGTTCTTTTCTGGGATTACAAATCAAATTTGGCTGCTTAGTGCATGTGAGTTCTTATAATAATAATAATAATGCACCTGATAAAGCGCCCTCAGAGAACTCTTTCTAGGCGCTTTAAGTTTGCTGCAAAGGGAAACGCGATTGAATGGTGAGTAATATCATGCTTGATAAACAACATGAATAACATGGTTAGGGGTGACATGCACAGGGTCAGCATGCAATAGCCTCATGATATGACCTTCAATGACACGGACCAGCCAGCCTACCTACATATTCGAACTGCAATGTAGCTGGCATTTTGCAATAGGCGTCACGCAACGGTAGTTTTGATTCCGTTCACCCTTACAATTTTCGTGCAATTGCGCCTCCGCGTTCTAGTGCAACGGGCTTCTAATGGTCCGGGCTGCCGTGCAATTTTGAACTGCGACAACTGACGTTTTCACAAGCTTCTGGTGACTTCGGTTTTGATTCCGCATTATAAAGAACATGTTCCAGGTTATCTTTCAAATTTAATGGCACGGCGCACGGACTTTCTCATGCTATGGCCTGCAATGACTCACACGCACCAGACAGCCTTCGCACATAATCAAGCTGTGATACAGCTGCTTCCGTTTCCACAGCAAGCGTTTGAGCAACCGCGGATTTTATTTCATGTTACAGCAAACAGTGTTTCGAGTTTACAAATCAAATAATTTAATGCTGTAGGGCATTCCCAGTCTCGTGAAGTTGTCTCCACCGGCCCGGCCCCCTCTGCATTTTCGAACTGCAGTCTTCCAGCTAGTATCCCAACAATAGGCGTCGTGAAACTGCGGATTTTATGAAAACAGTGTTCAGGATTCACTTACCAAATTCTACGCGATTGTGCTTACACGTTATGTTGCTACGGCCACTAATGACCGGGCCACTGGAAGCCGTAGCAGTGGAAATACGCTGGCCTATGTTTTGAAACTAGGTGGGTAAATCCGGAACACTTGTATCTGTAATACGTAATCAAAACTCGGTTTTACGACATCTACTGTGAAAATGTCAGCTGCACTGCAGTTTGATTATTTTGGCAGGCTGGCTGGCTCGGACCAATTAAGGCCATAGTGTCCATGCGCTGCGGAACGAAATTTTGAAGGTGAAACCGGAACACTGTTTTCTATACTGTAAAATCAAAACGAAAGTTGTAAGGCGGCTAGTGTGGAAATGGCAGCTGTATCGCTGTTTGAATGTGCATACTGGGTCGCTGAGCCGGGCTATTTGAGGCCATAGCGCGAGAACGCATAAGCGCAATTTGTTGAAATTTGTTGGTTAAACCCGTAACATCATTCTGTACAATTTGAATTCAAAATCTCAGTTTTCTTACGTTTTCATCGGAATGGTAGCTGCATCGTTGTGTACAGCAGTTTTTCGTAGGACCTCAAACATTCCAGAGTTGCAAAGGAAACCTTGAATTAGTACGTCGACCTGTTCTGCGTCTGACTATTTATATGTCTTCCCAGTAGTTGATCAACGGTACCATTAGAGAAGGGCAGTCATCGGCCAACTCGTCGAAAGCAATAGGAACATTCGCTACAGGAACCAGCTCAGAGCCGTACATTTGCAGATTTTCGTCGACGCTTTTTGTTCTCGCCAGATTGAAATCTTGAACCTTGCACCAAAGATTCTGTCCGCGATCAAGCAAGCGTCCAACTAACTGTGTCCCAGGGAAGATTTTTGAAGAGGCATTCTGATTGGCATTTTCAAAATATGGCACGATACTTGTCGGATTCAGATTACATCATTAATGCAAGACGAAACTAGACGTACTAGTGTTACTTCCGCACGGAAAATTTGTTTATATTTAGTATAATAGTAATTTATTTGGAAGACAAGCCATTGATATCAATTAAATCACGTACTTCTAAATATTTGTATAGTTGCACGCTCTTTTCGCACGCGTTTTTTGGGGATTGCTAGCATGTCGCGTTTTTGCCGGCGCGTATGACGACGCCGGAGTTCACTGTCAATTCTCGGCGACAGTAGCTCAGGCGCCGACTAGCCAACGCGGAGCAGGCTGAGGCAGTTCCATTGTCTACACAACGTCAACTGTCAACCGCAAGGGTCGACTGCCCAGTCCTAATCCACGCCTAGGGCCGCTCGCTGCCCGCGAGACGCCAGCAAGGAGTCGGCCAATAGTAACGAGGGTTACGCGACCCTCGGCGTCGCTTGCTCCGTAATTACTGCCCCCACCATCAGCCTGAACGAACGCCATCCTTTCTCTTCTTCCACTTGCAGCTGGCGACGCGACCGTACAGCGATCACAGCCGCTACGCATGCACGAGCTGTGTGAGCTCTCTGAGCGTATACTCGTTACGCCACTGTCACGCTCGGCGCTCTTTCGTCCATCGAAATGTGCACACTCACGCCCGCAGCTTGTGCAGGGTTTTGTCTTCGGTCGTTCGTGCTACAAGTGCGTGCAAGAGAGAGTGCGCGCGAACCGGCTTGTTGCACCCTAACGCCAAGTCCTCCTAGTCCTGAGGCTGACCGCCCCACCCCGCCCCGCCGCGAAATGGCCGCAGCGCACTTGCAGTCGCCCCATGGATTTAGAGAGATCGCTTGAGAGCCGCCGAGTGCGATCCTCGAGCCTAAACTGAGTGGCGGGGTGAATAACAAGATCTTGGCGGCTTTAATAATAATAATAATAATGCACTTGATAAAGCTCCCTCAGAGAACTGAATCTCCGTCTACGCGCTTTACACTTTGCCTTAGTAAACTTCGTGTTCCTCTTTTCTCCGTGCTCTCTCCCACTGTGGCGTAGCCGGATGCCGCTAATGCGGAGGCCGTCCCTCTTTTGCATCAAGCGGCAGAAAGCGCACCCGATGCGTGAGCTGCGAGCGCTGGCCACAGCGTGGCCGCGTGCAGACAGAAGGCGCCAGGTGCACGGGCCCGCCAACCTGAGACGTTGCGGCCCTAACCTAGCTGCTGCTGCTGCTGCTGCTGCTGCTGCTGCTGCTGCTGCCGCCATCGCTGCTACTGCTGCCGCCAGCGCAGCCGACGCTGCAACGAACCCAAAACAATGACCGGATGCAAGGCTACGCGAGGGGAAAATGAAAATAAACGCAGCGCTCCCTGTCCAGTAAACGGCTCAGGACCTGCCTCTGCTCTACCTCGTTTTATTAAAAGGTTTGTACATTTGCATCATTGTCGTCACGAAATGCGGCTCAAGCGAGCCTCGCGGCACTGGCGCGCACGCGGAGCAGAGCAGCCGTCGAGCGCCCCTCCATAGACAGCGGAGGCGAGCAAACCGGTTTGGGGCGGCGGGCAAACCGCTATTCCCATTAATGAGAACTCATTTGGCGTCGCGGCGTGGCCGTGGCACCAACGTCGCCAGCGAACGCTTGAATAATGTAACGCAGCCGCGGGCGCTCCCGCGCACTCACCGCATGCATGACGACACGCGCGGCGCCCGACCGCCCCCCTCGCCGACGGGTAGACATAATTTGCGTTTGCTTCGACCTCGCCTGGCGGAGCTTTCGTCTCGGGAGTCGCACTGATGAGCGTCGTTTACGCCTCATCGTCTCTCCCAAGAACTGCTCGGACGCGCCCGCCTCGCGATCGAGAGTGCATTCATTTGAAGCTCTGAAGCGGCGGTGACGACGACGAGGCTACCCGCACTGTTAGCTCTCTCTCTCTCTCTCTCTCTCTCTCTCTCTCTCTCTCTCTCTCTCTCTCTCTCTCTCTCTCTCTCCCCGCTCGCCTCGCTGACGGGCGGCCGCAGTTAGGACGGACCGCGCCAGGGGTCAGCGCGAGCGTGAGAGGACGAAGGCGCTCGAGAAAGCCATCCGAACGCCTCTGCAACGCGCACAGCGAGGAGCGTCGGCGGCGGCCGATCGACGCCGGAGCGCAGAGCGGCGTCCGCATTCGCTCCGGCGGCGGTTGCTCGTCCGCCTCGCCAGCGAGGGACGGCGAGCTCCCTCGCGGTGCCCTACCGCCGCCAGGCGCCCTACCCCTCCGACGACCCCTGAGCGTCGGATTCTTTACGCACCCAATTAAGATGGAAGCGCAAAAGCGCTGACAGCTAAGGCGCAAAGGTCGGTCAATACACTTCGCTTTCATCGCTCGCCTATCGTGAGGACACATTTTATATGAGTAGCCCGAGGAGAGCGACAGAAGACGGGAGACGGTGCGTGTGTGCTGCCATAATGGTTGCGTGGGTGCGACTAGCTCGGCTCTGAGGCAATTGATAGAACTCGGGAGGGTGGTGCAACCTACTCTTCGTTCTTTCTAGGGCTTTGTTTCCTTTTAATGATAATAATAATAATGCACTTGATAAAGCGCCCTCAGAGAACTTAATCTCTTTCTAGGCGCTTTACGTTTGCTGCATATTTGCTGCAAAGGGAAATGCAATTGAACGGTGAGTAATATCAAGCTTGATAAACAAACCAAATGAATAACATGGTTAGGGGTGACATGCACAGGGTCAATGCAAATGTGGTTAGTGGCATCATGCACAGTGTCAGCACGCGTAAGCACGTAAAGGACGAATCACAGGGACCCACGAAATGCTGTCATAAATAGGTGTGTTTTTAAGTTTGTTTTTAAATGTGGTCAGGTCAGGGGTTGTTCTGACACAAGTCGGGAGGGAGTTCCAGGCTTTGGGAGCATACGAACTAAATGCACGGTCTCCAAAGGATTTGAGGTTTGTACGAGGTATTTGTAGACTGTTGGATTCCGAAAAGCGGGTGGTACGATGCTTGGCCTGATGGGGGAGTATATCTGAGAGATAGGCTGGAATCAAAGAATGAAGTGGATTAGCGGATTGGCAATTTGGAAATAGAGCGCACGTATGCACGAACATGCGCGAGAAAGCACACACACACACACAGACACACACACAGTGGCGGAGTCAGGATGTTTAGGTAGGGGGGGTTAAGCTCGGCCGATAGTTATAAACGCTGTGTAAATTACCAGTCTTTTGCTCGCACGTGAGCGGAGGCTTCGCACAGATTGAACGCATGTGATGATCTTATCAGTCGTCACCATCGCATCTGTTTTTTAGAATAATAAATATTGATCAACAATAAATGTTCACACTGCCTTCAGCAAACTAAATCTCTTTCTGCTAAATATGCAGTAAAATCAGCATGCCCATACGGCGTTAACGTGCACATTGTCGGCGCGCACAGGCACCTAACGATATCGCGTAAGCTCGCTTAATTGTGCGAATTCGCCAAGAGGAGCCAAACGGAGGCATGCTAGATCAGCCAGATTATAACTGCCGAGACCTTTATTATTCGTATAAGGGCTCGGAGCCCGTTAACTAAGTAATAATCCACGGTTAGGCAGCATAGAAGCCGAAGTCACGTGACATGCGGTCAATCGTGCCTCGGCAGTCGAGCTGATCTTTTGCTCTAGGCCACCGAGCCGTATGAGAGAGAGAGAGAGAGAGAGAGAGAGAGAGAGAGAGAGAGAGAGAGAGAGAGAGAGAGAGAGAGAGAGAGAGAGAGAGAGAGAGAGAGAGAGAGTTGGCTGCTGTTACATCGTTGCTGCTGTTGCACGCATGCAGCCGTCCTTCGCTGTCGAATAGACTTCTCCGCGCTAAGGACTAACTACTCTGCCTAACTCTACCTAACCCTAGGACTTATCCGCTAATTACTTGTTATAGCTCGGGCGCTCTCGGGTTCTGAGCGTCATCGGCATTTGTCGCCCTTCGGCTGCGACTAGCATCGTTGCGTGCTCTGCATTTGCTGCCTAGTTCTGTCCGGAAGTGGAAGTCGCTACACACCGCTTGTAACATTCGGTGTCGGAAGTGTTGGATAATTACTGAGGACCAAATCAGATAATGACTGGTATTCAAAATCCATGGTTCCTGAATTGAATAATAATAATAATAATAATGTACTTGATAAAGCGCCCTCGGAGAACTTAATCTCTGTCTAGGCGCTTTACACTTGCTGCAAAGGGAAATGCAATTGAATGGTAAGTAAAATCATGCTTGAAAAGCAAACAAGATGAATAACATGGTTAGGGGTGACATGCACAGGGTCGGCATGCAAATGTGGTTAGTGGCAGCATGCACAGTGTCAGCACGCATAAGCACGTAAACGACGAATCACAGGGACCCACTAAATGCTGTCCTGAATAGGTGTGTTTTTGAGTTCCTTTTAAATGTGGTCAGGTCAGGGGATGTTCTGACACAGGTCGGGAGGGAGTTCCAGGCTTTGGGAGCATACGAAATGGCTAAGGACCGATTATGCGGCAGTCTTTTGCCAAGGCAGAGCCGAAGCAAGATGTAATGAGCATAGACTTGGAGCACCTGAGGTCTGGTTGATTTGAGCTATATACTTTGAGCAGTAGTAGAGTACGTCAAGCTCTTTTAGTAATAGGAAACCTTTCCAAAAAGTTCATGAATTTAAAAGATAACCCAGTGGGCGCATTGGTACCGGCATTAGTCGAAGCTCAGCCCGGAGAGTGCGTCGCCTGAAGTTCGTCTAGAACAAATGGACGTGCACCCCAATTTCAATTGCCTGAAGCTGCTCTTTTCAGCGGCACACCCCGGCACGCCTCCTTAAAGCCTGTATGAAAAAATGCGCTTCGTCAGTAACTCTAAAAATATGAATGCAAACTTTACAAAAAATATTAACTGCTCCCTAGGGAAATTTGCCCACAACTTGCACGTCGAGTTCGAACCGCGTAAACATGCTTGCTTAGCACCATCTAAGATGTATAGATATTCTCTCTGTAGTAGCCCACCTCAAAGCGACGCTCCGTGGGCGCGACGCTTCGCAAGCCTCTATGGCTACTCTGCTGACACTGCAGCCTCTCCCTGGTCGCCTTTTAACATCCTGGACAGATCTCTCAGGCCTCCAGTGAAGCTGAGGAGCATTTTTTGGCTAAGGGAAAGTCGAGCTTCATCTAAAGAAAATGTTGTAGCCGCCACTTAAGGAAATCTGGGAGCTGCGTCCCCAAGTTTCGCTTTCCGGTTGCCATCTTGAGCCTCTCTGAGAGTAGCAGCTCCCCCCCGAAGCATGGAAACCACAACGAGGCTTTTCAAGATATACTGCGGTATACCTGTTGCGGATCAACACAAAAGCCGGGCAAATCATTTCACCTTCTAGAGCTACAATACATCTCAGGAAGCAAAGATGGAAAATTGTCACAAGAAATGTTTGCATAAAATTGCTAGTCCTGAACAAAAACATTTCGCTGGTTTGGCTTAGTGGTTAAGGTGCTTGCCCCGACCAAGGTCTGACCGATGTCAAAGGCTCGAGCCCCGTTGCATACGTTAAGCGCCTGAATATAGATTAGGTTCTCTTAGGGTGCTATACATATGAATTATATATCATGGTTTAAGAGCGCTGACAGGGGGCGCCAAAATGGATGTCTAATACTGGACGGGGCGCCATCTACTTAGTTCGTCCCCGGGCGAACAATATCCTAGGCACGCTTCTGCTGGGAATTCAAGTTCCCACTCCTCCTAAGAGAGACCAGTCATCTGCAGAAGAGAGCAGCAACTCGGAAAGGGCAGAGAAGCTGTCGTAGATCCAGATGGCTATTCCACAAGTTGAATTGAGGAGAGAAACTCATACTATTCCAACCAAAAGGATCTCAGCGAATTCATCCGAGGTCTTGGTCTCACGATGACCAATGCCGAGCTTCTGACGTCTAGGGGCTGAATTGGTGAGCCCGATTGCTGAAAGTGTGCAAGCAACAGATCAGTAGAAGCGGAATCATCAAGCTTTCTCCAGCTTCTTTACAGCATTACACAAGGTGAGGCGGTTGCTTTTCACGACTTTGGTCCCGAGGTCGTGTGTTCGAATCTTGCGGACGGCGATCTTTTATTGCCGGTGCAAGCGGTGGGGATAACCATAAAGGCTCTTCTGTCGCTATACAAAAGAGGTTGTTAAATCAGCTATTATTTTTTTACTTTCAGGATGAGCTCTGACTCTTCCAAAACGTGACCCCAGTCTTGTAGAAGCAACGTGAACGCGTGTAACCAGAATTAGTGGTGCCTCTTCATTGGCAACTCATTCAGATGTCCTAAAACGTGCTTCTCCAAAATGGGAACGCCGTCAAAGTGGATTGCAATAGCTTCAAGAACTTGATGAAATCCTTGGGTTAATACAAGTAATATTAATAATAATAAAAATAATGTATTTTTAAAGCACCCGCAGAGAACTTGATCTCTTTCTAGGCACTTTACATATGCTGTAAAGGAAACATGCTCAAACTAGATTAAATCCAGATAAGGTCAGACTAGTGGTGGCATGCACAATGAAATATGCATGACGCGGTTAGAGGTGACATGCTCAGTGTCAACATGCAGAAGCGCACAAAGGACGAATCACAAGGACTCACTAAAAGCTGTGATAAATATATGCGTTTAAACTTCTTTTTAAATGCCGTAAAGTCGAGGGGTGTCGAGACGTCAGTCGGGAGTGAGTTACAGGCTTTGGGCGCATACGAACAAAAGGGAGGCATCGAAGGAATTTGAGGTTCGTACGAGGTATAGCTAAAAGATTTGAGTACGAACAGCTGATATTACTATGCTTAGAAAGATGGGGGATTAGTTCAGATAGGTAGGCTTGACCCAGAGAACGGAAGGGACCTAAACGTGAATGGCAAAACCTTGAAGTCGATCCACTGCTTGATTGGAAGGCAGTCCAGGTCAGCAAGAAGTGGCGTGATGGCTGTAGCAACTGCGATGCACACAACTGAATAGCCTAGCTGCAGAGTTTTGGACCAACTGTAAGCACCTGATTGTACAGGCCGGTAGATCAGCAATCAGTGGGTTACAGAAGTCGAGATGGGATGTCACAAATGCATGTGTGGACGTCAGCAATACATTCAGGAAGGGATTCGAGAGAATTTGACGTGCTGGATGGATGGAACGGATCAAAGTAAAGGTACAACTGAGTATGATCTGCATAGAAGTGAAAGCCTATATTATGCTGGGTGATCGCATCGGCACGAGGGAAAGCATACACTATGAAGAGAAGATAACCAAGCACAGAACCCTGAGGTACCTCGTACTTCGATGGTTCCTCGGATGACCTTTTTTCGTTCACACAAATACTCTGGAGTCTCCTACTGACATAGGACCTGAACCATTTCAGTGCAGTGCCAGTAGCGCCCATGCGAGATTCGAGACGCTCAAGAAGGACTTCGTGATCAATAGTATCGAAAGCTGTCGAAAGATCAATCAGGCAGGACAAGCAGAGAGACTTTACCCAAGTCTGCATTCCTGAGAAGGTCAATATACACCCTAAGCAATACTGATTCTTTGGAGAGATTAACACTGAAAACAAGATTGATGCTTACTTGCTAGGTTTGAAGTTTCAAGACAAAAGATCAGCTGGTCTGCCACAACTCGTTCCAGTGCCCTTGATAGGAACGGTAGAAGGGAGACTGGGCAAAAGCTGCTCAAGTTCTTTTGGTCTGGCATCCCTTTTTTAATTAGTGGCCTAAAAACAGCCTTTTTGAAAGGTTCAGGGACATGACCTGAGGCAAAGGATATATTTGTTATGTTTGTCATGCGTAGCAGCAGCAGATCCGTGCATCGTCGAAGTAGGACATTAGGAAAAGGGTCTAGAGTAGTCTTCTTTGACAGGGAGATGTATTTCAGGGTGAGGTACCTCGTGGCCTCCTTGAATGTAGAAATTGAGGTCCTGCATGGAATTGAGATACGGGAGTCCTGTGAAGTTGTTATTTAGGGGCGCTATAAAGAGGGCATGCTGCTACCTGAGGAATTGCCTCTCTGATTTTGTCTATCTTGCTGACAAAGAGACTGGAAAAGCGATCGAATAGATTGCCACAATGATCACTAGGTAAGGAGCTAACCTGGGAGCGTTTGAGAAGACGGTTGACGATAGACATCAGCATTTTTGGATTGTGCGTTTGTGATTTAACAATACTTTGATAGAAGGAAGCTACACTTGGCCTGTTCTTGAATCGAATGGTATGATCTACAGCAGCCCTTGTATGCCTGACGATGGACAGCTAATTCTGATCTTTTTTTTAGCTCTCTCAGGCTTACGCTTAACAGACCTAGCAAGTCGAATGTCTGTGGTAAAGCACGGGCCGTTTGGGCGAGGGCGCACATTTCGCTTAATCGGAGGTACAAGCTCGTTAAGTATATCAGTAAGTGTCGTGTGGTAGCATTCTACAAATGATGATAGGTCGGAAGGGGAATTGATTAGCAGGGGCAAAGAAGAGAGTTTTGCTCGGACAGCATCGCGATGTCAAGGGTCTTGAGGTTTTGCAATTCACAGATGATTTTGGGTGCTCAAGAGAGCACACGCTATAGACTTAAGACGAGTTTGAAGGTAATCAGAAACTAGCTGCAAAATAGTGGCATTCCTGATGGATCTCGAAGAGTTTCTTATATCTTTGCCGTTGAAATAATTGACACCGTTATGCGCACAACCACAGGCAGGGCTGGCCACAACGGATCAATTTCTCTATGTGGAATAACTATGTCGAGTGGGAGTAAGTGGTGGAACCCAAAAGGTACTATTGTTACCACTGGACATCAAATTAGGTGATATAAAATGATTTTTGACAGCTTTTGCTAAGGAGTCAGCAGCCTTTAAAAAACTTCTACCTAAACTCTCCGAGGCAAAGATTACAGCCGGGGACTCTATTGTAACACAAATACGATTTAAGTATCAATTAAGTCCTTTTAAAATGGCAATTTAAGCATCAATGAATGCATGAGTTCAAGAAGCTCGTCGTTAAGGCGAAACAGGCTAGAACAGGTTCCTTCAAAATCCATATCCTTGATGCTCATCTTGATAAATTCAAGACGAAAGTAGAGCTTCCTCGGTGGAGCAAGAGGAAGAAGCCTCCACCGAGGATTTAATAGACTTTGAACGCATCTACTAAAACAGATCAGCAAGAGTGCGATGGAAACTGCAATAGAGTGGATGCTTGTTAAGGGATTTACTATGTAATTGTAAATCTCTCTCAAATGTGGTCATACTTTTATTAATTGAGTACCAATGCACGCTATAGTGTTATAGTTGATTCATTCGCTATTTTCATGACTAAATAATCCAAAATACGAATCGTTCCGTTCAGTCATTTAAAATGGTTAAATTTCAACTTCGTTAATGTCCTGCCCTCAAAAACCAGGTTCGCGGGAAAATGGCTACTTTCTATACTTTCGAGGCATAAGCAATTGGAAAATTATACCCAGAAGCAAATTGTTCTGTTGGAATCCTATGGAAGGCCTTTTAAAAGTCGCTGATCAGCGTGGCCGGGGTCAGGCGCCAGAGAGCAATTCTCAGCGTTCTCTGGCGGTTAATCAAGACGCTACCCCTGCTTGGAGCTTTCAAGCGTCTGCGACGCCACATTAGTCACGATGAAAGTGACTTCGAAGCTGCTAGAGTGCGTGCATCCCGATAGAACAACATGTCTTCTCACCGGCCGAAGTGTTAAAATGGTGTGGGAACTGTTCAAGTCGTTGGACATCCATGCGCAAGGCGAGCTGAATGGTACGGCGAAGCTTCCGGTCTGGGTGGAGGCGGGGCTGAGCGGGCGACCGATACGAGCATCGCCTCCACATTCACGTCCGCTTACTTTCAGCAGCGTAGTAACGCAAGAGTGCGAGCCTACTTAGATAAGGATACCGTCGCCTAGTTGGTGTAGGCATCTGTGATATCCCGTCTACACTTCTTTCGTAGCTCGCAGTCTTACTGCACTGAGCAAGGAGACGCTCGCCATGGTTGTAAAATTCTGGCTCGTCTGTTGTGAACGCCGCAACCGCCGACTTCTCGCCGACCTGCGCTGGCTTCCTATCGAGAAGCGTCGTCGACTTCAAGGTTCTGTCACTCGCTCTAAGGTCTCTTCTTTCTGTTGCTCCAGCTGAGGACACAGACGGGATGTAGCGGCTCTGCTACTTGAACTAGCGAGGTTCGAGCGGATACAACGCTACGGATATGAAATACTTTACCGCCTAATCAAGCTAGGCATCGTACCATCTGCACTTGTGAATCTCGCCGTTTAGCTATGCTTCAAACCAACCTCAAGTCCTTTGGAGACCGTACCTTCATTTCTTATGCTACCGTCGTCTGGTGCTAATTCCAGCTGTTCCCGACAGCATTTACGCCGTCCATTCGTTGTTAGGCCGCATGCGCGCGCTAACCGCTCCAAGGCTCGACGCGCGCCTTCACCTGACGAGTTTGCGCGCTTGCGCGTGCTTACGTGAGAGGGGCAAAGCGAGAGGCCGTAGATGTACTTCGTGCGCTCATAAAATCAGCTCTTTCTATTCGCCATCCGCATTCAGCGGCTGGGATGGAGGGCGTGCAGGAACCCGGAGCCTGTGACCTTCCTGAGCGGTGCTATCGCCGCTGCTACGGCACCCGTCTTTCGGCTTGCGCTTCCCAGCTCCTACCTTGCCAGAAAGTTCCACGAGGTGGCGCCGGTCTGCAGTAGGAAGAAACGTGCCTCCATTATTATGTGCGACGTTGGTAGCGTAGGCTTACCTCAAAGATGGCCTGTCCATTCAAACCACAACGTGCACGCGGCAGTATGCACAGCCGGGGACACGCCGCTCGGACGCAGCCATTAGCAACCGGCGTGCCCAGTCTAAGCAGTCGGTAAAGCAATTGAAGTAACCGCAGGGTTTCTGTAAATCGCGCTGCATACGGCGCTTGCTCGAACCTCGAAAGGCTGGTTCTACGTCAGGTTAGCCGCCCTACCTCCGAGTTTGCACAAAGCGTCCAGAATGGCGGTAGACGCAGATCCCCACGCCGACAGATTGAGCTCTAAAGCCAGGCGATCTCGACGCGTCCAGTCACCGCTGCGCTCCAGAAATCGGCAGCATGCTCAAGAGGGGTAGGACACGTACGGTCTGTCCCGGCGGGAAAGCAGTCTCGTGACTCGCGCTCTGGCGAGGAGCTCTACCGTGCGGCGCCTAAGCTCGCTCGAGCGCGCGCGCGTCGACTTATTCAGCTGGCGAGATTTTCTCCATTTATTCAGGGATTTCCTTCGTCTTTCCAGACATCATATTTTACCACTTCATGAAGCACTCGACGGATCTCAATAGGGGACAGATTTACAAAATCTTCGACATGCTTGACTTCGACGGCTCGGGCCAGATAGACTTTAATGAGTTTTATGTCATTATATGCATCCTGGTAGCGGTAAAGGTGAGTCGCACCCAATGCATTCGTCGTCAGTCGATAAGTTCGATAAGTCGGACGAGTCCGCTTTAAGTCAAATCGTGGCACTTGAATGAAACGAGTCGGGCACTCTCGCCGTAGGACAGCCTCGAAAAGCAGTTCATCTACTGCCACTCGCGAACTGTGTTCGACTTTCTGAATGCCGACGGCTCCAGCGCGGTGTCGGTAGAAGAGTTTGCCAACTTCGGTTTCTTATTCAATTTCCGAGACGATGCTATTAAAGATATTTTCAAGGAATTTGACCTGTCAGGGGACAAGGTAGGCAGCGCTTGCAGCTTGATTTTCGGCAACTCCTTCAGTAACTCCGAAACGTCTCGAGGTTTTTCTTACGGCGCACTAAAAAGCCTAAACGACTTTCCGTGTGCGCATACGGTAGCCAACAGACTTCATCTCACGCAACAACGACAAAAAAAAAAGTGTGAACCGCGGCTGAGTCAGGAGAGCGATGGAGTAAGTTAATTACATGAAAATAGAAGCGCAGGACGGCTGTGAAAGATGTGCCTGCCACAGTCGGCAGCAGAATAGAAGTAAGCTGCAGGAGAGCGCCTTGTCGTTGCGGAATCGTACAATTGAGTTGCACAGTATATGACCTGTAGAGCAAAGGCTTCTATCGCCAACGGTCTTTAAGCGAAGGAATGAAATAGCTAATTTACTGTCGGTAGAGGACTTGAGGGCACGACGATGCTGAAGCGGCAGTTTAGCTAGGTATGAAGGAGCCAAAGTCACGGCGGGCATTACGAGTCAGGATAAGAATTTTGCTCTGTATCCGTTGATCAACCGAAATCTATCGCAGCTCCTTTCATAAAATGAAACTCGAGCCTGAACATAATACATTTGCGTTCGATGATGGTCGTTTCTTCATTTTTTTTTAAATCAAAGACGCTCTAACTAAAGTGGGACGTTTCTCGCCTCACAACTTTGCCCGCATCGCACGAGTCTACTTAAGAAACACACATCGCGAACAACACGTTTCGCGACATCCTTATCCTTAATTGCTTGAAACCGGCTTGCCAAAAGCTTCTGCAACTCGGGGCAATTGTGGAGAGTGGACACAAGGTTGTGGACGCAGCTTCTTGGAATATCTTGCCAAAAAGGCTTGTTTTCAATGGTCATCAATACACTTGCAGCAATCTACATCACATCCCTGCCAAATAAACGGACTAGTTCAGTGCTGAAACAAGCACAAATATCGGCGATCTATTCAAATCAATTACTGAAAGGACAGCTTCCTGCAATTAAAGAACTCGCGGTCATGCGAGGGAGCTTGAGGTATCAAGGTCCATTCAATGTATGATAGCTTTTACGTCAGTACACTTTACACAGTGAAATTTCAAGGGTTCAATGATTAACTCCGGTCCTTTGCATTGAAAGCCCAGTGTGTGAACGCTGGATTTGCGTCATCCCGGCGGTAGGTTAATCTCTCGTCGCCAATCACTTCGTTCACCTATCTCAATTCCAAGGGAGCTTGAGCTAGTCCTACCATTCGACTAATTAAACCGAAATACGAGTACTTTGTCCAGCCTGCCTAGCTCTTCCCACAGCCATTCTATAATGCGTTTTCAATAGGAGCTGGACTACAAGGAATTCAAGATGTTTGCCATGGCTTGCATTGACCGTCAAAACGAAATTGACCGAGTCGCCAAGGAGAAGGCAGCAAAGCTTAAACATGACGCCGTCACGCTGGAGAAGAAGCGCCTGCTACTCCAAATGCAGAAGGACGGTACCCTCAGGTCACTTATCGAAGAGGTGGAGGAGAAAATGGGCCAGAAGCTGGCGATTCCCTCGTGCCTGCAGATTAATCCCAAGTAAATCCTCGAGTAGGCGCACTACGGCCGCTTCAGTGCGCCGCTTACCATCTAGGCCGCACTGCTTCGGTCGCCAAGTCAGCTACAATCATGAACTTTTGACGTATGCATTAATGATAAAATACAGTTTCCTTTTTCATAGCGCCTTCACAGACCTTAGTCCGATCCAGGCGCTGAACATGTGCCTCAGAGCTCAAGCCCACGACCCTGTCGTTAAGCGAGCACCTTACCCTGCTGTGCTAAAGTGGGTACCGTGCACTTATGTCAAACCGGAGCTGGTTTACTTCGGCATCACCTTCACCGGCTTCAGCTCACCCTTTGATGACTAATCGTGGTAGTGCACTCACAAAATGGGCTCTGCCAGCATATTGCCTTCAGTATCTCCACGAAGTCGATTCTGTTCCAAAGTGGCCTTTGAATAGATGACCGCATCAACTCCAGTCAAGTTCGCATATTTTCAATTACGGAACAAAGAAGAAATTGAGACCTGGCCTTGAGTTCGTATACTCCTATAGACGGAAACTAGCTTTTTACTGACGCCACGACACCCAGCGATATGACAACATAGACAAAATAAACTAAAGAACCACTTGTTCATCACAGTATATGCTGGATCCGTATGAATAGTCCGTTGAGTGCTTATTCTCGGTGAGACTCCTAACTATCGATAACCATTTGAATGCTTCCACTGCAGCAGATGCTAAGTGGCAGAGATTTAGTTCTTACAAATACAATTTTTTTTATTGCTATCTTCACTGCTGTTAAAATTCTGTGTAAATATCAGCAAGCTATCTTCGATGAGAAAGACTCACTTCTATGTGGTCAGCTAAACCAAAACAGGAAGTGAACTGTTATGATTTTGTGACTGATTCTCTTATATCACGGGGATACATGTTAGTTATTTCCGTATAGGCTTTGTTATTTTAAAGAGAACGGCTGGCCACAGCGGTCAGTTGATTTTTTCTCGGCTATTTCACGAATCTTTTTCAGCCAGAAATGCAAGGTTAACCAAAAACTCGGCACGGTGCTTTTTTATTTCGCTGATGTTGGCTTCTCAAAACACTATATATGTTGCAAACACCAATGTCAACTGCCTTGAGCTACGGGGAGAGAGAGGGGAGAGAGAGGGGAGAGAGAGAGAGAGAGAGAGAGAGAGAGAGAGAGAGAGAGAGAGAGAGAGAGAGGGACGAGGTAGAGGTAAGGGAGTAGAGGGTAGAGGGACAAGGTAGAGGTACAAGGTAGCACAAGGTAGAGGAAAAAGAAATATAGTGACAGGAAAGAGAGGGCGAGAGAGAGAGAGGATGCGAGAGTGGAAGGGAGAAGGAAGAGAATGGGAGGAAAACAAGAACAAAGAAAGTGCAGGAACCAAAACATGCTTAGAAGTACGATAAATAAGGCCAATGGTGCCCATCAGTACATTACATATGCATAATATACCAACTCATTGACCGCACTGATTTAATTAATAGCTATAAGCATCCGAAGGTTATAAATGACAGTGCTTCAGACCAGTTTAAAGACTTAACACAAGCCTGCACACCAAAAATTTCCATCATCTGGCAAAATCCCCATTGCCCAGTATACTAACAAAGGCTATTGCAAAACTAACAAATGAAAATTATAACTTAAAAAGGCTGCATTATGTGTCATTAAAAAAGAGGCCATACAAGCGAAACACTGTCTGGTCGGGCTGTTCACACCAGGCTTTGTCTGAGCAGCAGACGAAAATGACAGCATTATGTAAGCAAGACGCCTTGACAATATCGCCTAGTTAGCCTACACATTCCCAATGACTACGACCGCAGCGTTTGGATGGACAAACTAAAGCGAGTCGCGGCCCAAACGATGCGAGGACTTGGCAGCTGTATCTCACCAAAGCTGTAAGGGTAAGTACATGGAACACCAGCCAAAAGATTCTACGTTGAAACAATACACGACCTACAACTAGAGATGTAGAAGACTCTGCAAAGTCGACCAGGAAAATACCAGGACCCACAGGGCGCAATCATTAATTAGTCAACCGCTCCACTCGTAAAAGTGGCTCGGCTGTATTTTATAAGTACTCGTCCTCTCTCTCTCTCTCTCTCTCTCTCTCTCTCTCTCTCTCTCTCTCTCCCTCTCTCTCTCTCTCAGCATCTGGCTGCATCTGCTTGACAGAAGAGGAAGCTCAGTGAGCAGTGACACTGTACCATACGAGCAGCCGTTCCTAAACAGCTGCCACCATTGTCATCGACACTTCAGATGGCAGTCAAGGAAGACAGAGAGTTCCGGTCGTCAGAGTAAACACCCACACACGCCCGCCCTGACAGGCACACAAACGAGTCCTACGAGAGCTGGCAGTGAACGATAGCTGATAGCTAGTGCAGCCACCTAGCAGCAACAGCATGGGGGGGGGCCGGGCAGCAGCCAGGCTGCGCTCGGCAGCCAGGCTAGCAGGCTGCCTTCCCCTACAGACGTGGCTGGCTGTGGCTTTCGGCGGGCAGCAGGCTAGCAGCAGCTCTTCTTAGGTTCATTAGTCTTGGAAATGTCCACGTCACCGTGCTTATTTCCAGTAGCGCCTGGCGCCTGCAAATAAAAATACACAAAGGTGAAAAGCCTCGGCTTAAGTGATGATCACACTCACAGAGCACAATGCTGGAAGTTACTTTTCGGCATAATAATAATAATAATAATAATAATAATGACATTTATACGGCACCCTCAGAGAACTAAATCTCTTTCTACGCACTTTACATTTGCTGTAAGATAAGCATGTCAATATCGTTAGTGATATCGAGTACAGCATCAGCACGCATAAGCACACAAATGACAATTATTGTGGACCCAGCAAATGCTGTGAGCTCCCAGTGTGTTTATAACATCTGCTTAAATGTCAAGTCAGGGGATGACATGACGCCAGTCGGGAGTGAGTTCTAGGCTTCGGGGCATATGAGCTAACGACTCGGTCTCCAAAGGATGTGAGATTAAAGATTGGAGATTAGTTTGCTGCACAGCTAAATGACTTTTGAGTCAGAAGAGCAACGGTACGATGCCTGGCCTGATTAGGAAGTGGTTCGGATAGGTAGGCTGATGCAAGAGAATGAAGGGATCTAAAAGTAAGTGACTAAACTTGGAAGTCTTGGAAGACTGCTTTATAGGGAGCCAGTGCACTTCGGTAAGAAATTTTATGTAATGTGGGCATTACAATGCTCACGACAGTTTTCTGAGTCCTCCGAGGGCGTTTTATCAAATGCATTATTATTATTATTGTTATTATTATTATTATTATTAGTAGTAGTAGTAGTAGTAGTAGTATAATTACTACACTAGTAGTAGTATTACTACACAGCTTTCCTCTGATACAGGAATGCCATTTTGGTCTGCGAAAGTGATAGCGGATGGATGAGCCTCCTGCATACTAACAAAACTAAACAATTTACACAGATATATGCCACTACCAGATATCTGTATTTATCTCCCACCCCACACCACACCTCTCCCCAAACTTCGATACATCAGGGTGGTTGCCCAAGTCATCGAGGAGGTAACTGCAGCCAGTGGATACCCTTGAAGGATTTGGACTGCAGAGACACGGCTCCAATAAATTGACTGTGGATGCTGGTGCAATTTTGCCGCAGTGCTGCCTGTGTGACTATGCATGCCGGTACGACAGTCGATTTCAGCACTGCAGAGCAGTACGGCTACTGCACGGCAGAGAGACCATTGAAACTGACTGCTTCTGCAGAACGCAGAGACAGGCCAGGGTTCATGCCTCTGTGATTACTAACGGTGGCACATCTGACGTGGATAAATGCCGTACCAAATTAAGCCACCCCTATGTACGCAGCCGGTGTGCCGAGATTTTATGAAGCTGATATTCTCTCGTTCCGGTCCCCTTCCCGCCGCAGTACACTCCGACCCATTCTGATTCTTATTCTGCCAGCCCACCGAGATTCTTACTTTGAGGAGGGGCAACTACTTTTCGTACGGATGCGAGCTATTCGGCAGCTTGGGTGGCCACGTCAGCTGCCACATTAATCAGTCGGTCGGTTTCCAGAGAGGGCAAGCATTAATTTCAAAAGAGGCACTTGTAGTTTATGGGAAGGATTAGAGGTAATTGTTTTAGATGCATCTAAAGCAGCCACAAGTGGTGTATCAATTTCTTTTTGGCTCTCACAAATAGTTTACAGATTCTTGTCTGGACAAGTCTAGAAGACGTCAAGCAGGGCAGCAAGTCCTCGGTGCACAGCATCAGGCTCTCCTCCAGAATTAAGACATACGCATACGTTTTCGCTAAGGTTTCAATAAGGCACTTAACTGTGGAATAGATATAGTATAGAAACCGTAACTCCGACACGTCTGGCACCTAGCTTTATCCATTTTTAAAGGAATTTGAGTGCATTTCAGAGGACGCACGGCTGTCCTCGACTTGTTGCAAAGGATGGTGGGGGGCTATTTGATGTCACTTCTGATTATTTCTGGTTATATCTATTTAAGGTCAATATTTGGCAGCATGAAAAAGTTCATAGCTCCAGACACGGCCTTCATTATACTAGGCAATCTTGAACGGAAGATTACCATCGACCTTCATTTGTGCTGTGCTACTCAGCCACTAAACACAGGCACAATTGATTACCGGCTACTGAATATTTGCCATTATTGGCTATTAGATATTAGCTACTGTGCTGCCCACCCAGTTGGGTGCATATGCAGAGTGGCTGACTAGCAGCTCTGTAAGATTGCATCACAGCAAAAGTGCGTCACAGGTGCACAACACCACCGGCAAGCATTGGAGTAGAGCAAACCTTCACATCTATCTTCAACTCATCACTTCAGTGCACACACATATATCATTTACTAACTCGGCAGAGCAAGCAATGAGCTTTGAATATATCACACAGGCAAACATGGTCACCCATGCCTATCAGTACTTCTACGAACTCTGCACAATGGGTGTCCCATCAACATCATCTAGATTAGCAGTATTCTGCATCTATCGAAATAGGTAACCGTAAGATTTAACCAAGTGTGATTTAGAAATTGGAAAGGCTGATGATCAAAATCGGCTCAGCTAGCATATCTCCTGTTGAATCTACACGAAATCTAGGGTCCATGCTCCAAAGTGACCTTTCATTGGACGACCATATCAGCTCCAGAGTCAAGTCTGCCTACTTTCAGCTACATAACAGTGCTAAAATTCGGGCATGTTTAGACAGGGATACCACATCTACATTGTCCATGCATCTGTGACATCCCGTCTTGACTTAACTCACTGCTTGCTGGTCTACCGGCCTGTGCAATCAGGCGCTTACAGCTGTTGCAAAACTCTGCAGCTAGGCTTGTCTGTCGTGAGCGTCGAAGTTGCCACATCACACCACTTCTTGCCAACCTGCACTGGCTCCCATTCAAGGTTCTGTCACCCACTTTTAGGCGCCTCCATTCTTTGGCTCCAGCCTACCTATTAGATCTACTCCCTCACCAGTCTAAGCATCGCACCACCTGCTTTTCGGAATCAAACTGTTTACCCATAACTCGTACACATCTCAAATCCTTTTGGAGACCGTGCCTTTAGTTCGTATGCTCCCAAAGTGTGGAACTCACTTCCGACTTCCATAACGATATCTCCTGACTTGTCCACATTTAAAAAGAAACTAAAAACGCATCTATTTATCACAGCTTTTAGTGGGTCCCTGTGATTCGTCCTTTATGTGCCTATGTGTACTGACACTGTGCATGCTGCCACTAACGAAACTTGCATGCTGACCCTGTGCATGCCACCAATAACCATGTTATTTTTGTTGTTATTGAGCATGCTACCACTAACCATTCGATCGTGCTTTCTTTTGCAGCAAATGTAAAGTGCCTAGAAAGAGATTGAGTTCTTTGAGGGCACTATATCAAATGCATTATTATTATTATCTTGCAGTCCCTGGTTTGCAATGCACCCATTCATTCTGGATTCCCTAGTTTGCACTGCTATTTGCTAACCGTGGCCAAAGAATACAGGCACCGACCATAACAGACCAATCCACAGCCGCAACTAATCGCAACTAAAGCAATACCGATAGAGCATAGCAACGTTCATGAGCAGCAAAGAAGAGACTACTAATCGGTGGGCTAAGTAAAGGAGCAAATTCTGCATCCACGTGCAGCCACACTAGCCGATTCTCACTACACCCTGTGGGTCACAGTGCATACCTTGACCTTGTTCAGTATGGCAAGGGACAAGTCCATAAATGCTTTTTCCACATTTGAGTTAGTCTTTGCACTCGTTTCCAAGAACGGAATATTGTGTTCCCTTGCAATCTAAAAAAGGGGCAACAATGAATAGCAGAGGATTAGGTCCATTAAGTGGCACGAGCGCAATAATAATATGGTACATTAAACAGCTGATCAGGATGCAACCGGCACAGACAAAAGATGTGATGCACTTTCATGTAAGTGCTAGCAGGCGTTCAAACTCAGAGGGAAGACAGCGCGCACGAAGGCTCAACCGTTCAGCTGTTGGTGAGAGGAACAATACTCACCGCTCGGCCTCTCTCTATGCTGACCTGCCGCTTGTCTAGCATATCACACTTGTTGCCCAAGATCATCTTCTCTACGTCTTCATTGGCATGCTAGGAAGATAAGGCAGCAGATAATAGACATAGATACTGGATACAGATAGGTAGAGAGCGGAATAACGTTACGGACAGTTCAATCTAACAATGCAAGATAGTGGCACTCAACCCTTAGATTCTTCAATGCTATAACACTCGGCTGGTTCGCAGCAAATGGATACACCAAGTAACCTGCGTGCGATTCTGCAAGGGAGTGTATCAACCCACCTCGTACACGGAGCCTTTGCTCTGTCCTAGCGAATTGTCCTAGTGTGCGGTTTTTATGAAATTGTGCATGTTGCAACACGGCAACTGGCTTGTGTGTAGCACCTCGGTGGATCTGCCTTTTTCCTACGTACATTGCTTAATATATAACAATTTAATTCATTTGAATAGTGCCCTAAGAGAACTTAATCACTATTCTGGTGCTTTACATATGCTATGGGGCTCCCAGCCCACGACCTCGGCCTGACCCTGGTCGGGGTGAGCACCTTAACAATTGGGCCAAACCAGCTCGGCTGCCTGTGCATGATTGAATGTTACTAACCGGGTATCCTAACAAGCAGCCGTCAGTCTTTGGTGTGCATTTGCCTGCTTATCTTAACATCATTATTGTGTGCTTTTTCAGGCTTGCTTAAGCAGGATACCTTGCTTTTCATTAACTATGGATTATGGTTTCTCAAGCAGAGTAAGACTTATTATTTATTACTACTATTGTTTGTTACTACTATTGTTTTGGATCTTATCATTGCCATAACTAGATGCATCTATGGGGAATACGTAAGTATCCCACCGGCAACACTTCATCAGCGAGGCATCGGAGCAAAAACGGCAACAATGGCAGCCTCTCTACAAGCGAATGCTGCCTTGTGAATTGCCTGCTGACTGCCCCTCCCCCTCCTCGGAGAAAGACAAAACAAGCGACGACATAGAGTAGACACGGCAATCTCACAGCATTCAGGAGAGCCACAAAGATCAGCTGATATTCTATAAAGGGTTGCTGCTGCTAACGTATGGTCTTCAGAGAAAACCATTCCAGCCGAGCCCTACCCTTTAGATGCAGAGCCAATCCCCAACACAGGATCAGCTACCATCCTAGGATCAGAGGTGATGAAAGTGACGATTGGTCAGGTTTAAGGCCAAACACGTAATCAGATCAACTGGTCATATACAGTTGTCAAGTTCAGGGTCAACCACCAGGCAAGCCCTTAAACAAGTATCTGCATTCGCACGAAAAGGGTATATATGGACCAGATGGCATCCGGTAACAGATGCCCCTTCTACTGTAGAGTGTCGTCCTTCTGCTGAGAAAACAAATGAGTTGCAACCGCGATCACTATCGGGGCAAGAAGCAGGCAACTAGCCATACTAAATGGGTTACAGTAAGCTGATCAGAGGTGGGGGGGGGGTTAGTGGAGCCAGCTGATGCTGCTACAACAGCAGGGACCTTCAAAATTACATTGCTTGTAATGACTAGCCGTACAAGTCCTCCAAAGATCCCAACAGGAGGTAAGTGGGTCAGTGCCAGCAGGCACCTATTGCCAAGCTATAGCACGATGCAGGCACGTGCCTCCAGCTGCTGCTGCTGCCAGGACCTCTTGGACAGGGTGAGGGAACCATGCATCCCGAGAGGAAAGACATATTTACCTTGGGACAGGGTAGTTTATGTATATATCTACTTCTGTAACTCTAAAAAGCCACATAGATAAAGTGGCTGCATGCCTTGGACTTATCTATTGTGCACTCTCACGACCAGAACAGCTGTTTGTGCCTGTGTGTCATCTCAACAATCCGAGGGAGGAGTGAAGCCAGTTCAGCAGCCAGACTGCTTAGACTATGGATTGCATACAATAGGCCTTCAGGCATGAACATGCTGCAACAACTGTTCGTTGGTTAAGAGTAGGTCTCTTTGAGAGGAGGCTAGAAGATTTTGTACAGCGTACTGTCAATGAAACTTCCAAAAATGTTCTCTCTAAAAGCAGCTTCACAACCTGTTTAACACATGTGACCTCCGAGAGTGGTCACAGCAAGTCATTTAGGGCCTTGAGATTCAGCTCAGTCGCTTCTTTCGTTCAAGCCAGTCACTAAAGTGTGACCTAGTGGGCAGTATCTTTTCAATGCTGCTAAAGCCTCACATCGAGATTCTCGAACACATGGCTGGCTTCCTGTTGACAACTGAAAATAAATGCCATTCTTTGCTTTTCTTCTTGTTGTGCAAGTTGCCGGTTGCAGAGAAATGACATCAACACCTCAACGTGACATACACAGTCCAGGCACAAAAACGACAAGGTTAGGAAAACAATCTTAATGCAATAGCAACACCATGGCATCACTATTGTCTTGCTTTAAGCCCTTTGCTGCCACGCCCAATTGTGCCTTCTCTTTATAATCCTTCCGGTTTTCTCCCACTCCTCAGATTTTGCTTAGAAGCACGTCATTGCTTGCACACTTCGGGCTACTCTACTTCAGCAAGCCTTCCCAGAGACTCCTCATCCAAGATAGAACCTTGAAAAATGTGACCGACATAGCAAGGTTCTGTAAGTGTCATAAATGCATGGCTGTCTACCCAGAGCAGCAAAGGATGAATTTAAAGACGTCTATAATACGATCACTTTTGCAGTTGCAACAGTCCAAGTAGCCGAACTCAAAAGCTGGGGGTTGGAAGAGGTAAGTACGCATAACTCTTTTATCGAGCGACTGCAAATAGATCGCACTGTCAGCTGCCCCAAGTCCTCGGCAGAAGTTTGCTGCAAGCCCAACAGGAGCCGTCTCCCTTGAGGCCCGTGCGACCGCTAGAAGAGAGAGAGAAAGAAATCGTAAAACAAGGAACCAGGGATGCCATTGTTAGGCAGTACCATCGTGAAAAGGGAGCACAAGCCAGCCACCAAGGGTATATAAGGTAGCCAGCCACTAAAGGTATATAAGGTAGCCAGCCACCAAAGGTATATAAGGGTAGCATGATTTGCTAGGCCCCTTTCCTGTAAAAATCAATCAGCATACCTGTGGCGGCCAGCAGAGCATTCTGGCTCGGCAGCCAGACCTAGCAGAGAAATGCAGACGAAATACCTCCCTGGGCCTAAATGAGGGCTGGTAATTAGGCACGGCAACAAACAGGTCTCATTAGCACCAGGCAGCTGTATAGGGTAGCATTTAGCAGGAAATTACACACTGCTTTGGCAGCTACACTACACTGCTGTGAAAAATCAAGTCAAGAACAACAAAGGTGGCTGTCCAGCTCCTCTATGTGTACATAAATGTGTGTGCGTGTGTGCGCGTACAGTGACACAGTGAGCATGCACGTGTGCAAGTAAGTGAGCAAGTGAAGGGTGTGTGAGAGAGCAAGCACATGGCATGTACTTGAACGGTCAGGATGCACTGGCAGAAGAGCACATATCACGGGCTGGATGTTTATCGTAGGGCTGCACAACTTACTCGAGGCCAAGCAACATCACAATATCACAACATCACAATTTGAACAGCAGCGACTGAAAGAGTTCCACAGAGGCCAAGGATATGCCAAAATGAAAAGAAAGCCTAGCGCACATGTCCGAAGTCAAAACATGCAGCCCATGCTCACAGAACCACAAACAACTCCTTCCAACGGTGTGCATCGGCAGGATGCATTTTCAATGATTACTTCTAGCATTATGCAAATCCCTGCCGATTGAGGTAGCACTGAGTACCTCCACTTCCCGATCGCGTGCAGGACACTTCATTCCCAGACAGATCTGCATCCCATCCTACTGCATCCCATGCTGCTTTAGCAATGATCCCCAGAGTGATCATCAGCCAGCTACGCACGTGGCCAAAGGATGGTACATGCAAGGAATGCTGAGTGCTGAACTAAAGTAGTCTGCCTCCTCTCGGGCTGCAACATCTTGTGATAGCAGCAGAACAAAGCTTCAAGAGTAGCACCGAGCCTGGCAAAGCACACTTGCTATGTAGCTATGACATTAAGCGTACAGATATGCATCATCCAATGTGAGTGTAAAGAGGAGATTATCCTCCCAACTTATGGGGTAGCTGACGTGGCACTCGCACTGCCGAAGGTGCTCGGTGTAGCATGGCAGGGGCAACCTTTGCATAGACATTGACACAGTGGCCTTTCCACGACGGTTGTGATCCAATTGGCTACTAGCTCGACCAAGTCTCTGGCTGCAAGTTGTAGTGACGTCAGTGCGACCAACTTCCCAACCCTTCGGGGGGGGGGGTTGTTGATTAACATGCAAATAAGATTAGAATGAGCCAGGTTTGCACTCCATTAGTCGGTCCCGAAGTACCCAGCACTCAGCCAAAAACACAAAACCTTGTGGATAGAAGCAAGCAGATCGATGGAACGATCAACAGAATAGCTGCATGGTCGCACTGTAACAGGTTGCCTGTGCAGTCCAATCCATCGAGTAAAAAATGCCGGAAATTGTGGGGCTGTAACTCACGAAACAAGTCATCGACTGAGGAACAAGCATTATACCAAGGTTGATCACCTGCTGACACCTGTCCACTTCCCAAAAAAGACACTAGCATCATCAAAATGGTGCCTTTAACGCAGGCTGTCAGCAGACTATACTTTGCAAACTTCTTATCTCACCTGCAGTGTTGCAGTTCTTGATGACAATCAAGCTCCGAACACTTTAAGTATCAGTCATTGAAAGTCATTGAGCAAGATGATAAGCAGATAATGTTCTCGGTGCACGATTGAGTGAGCGCTACAGACCAGGGGTCCTACTTACCACCAATCGTAAGTCTTCAGCGTGCTTTTGAATTCTTGACTAAGCATAATAATTGCACGCTTGCCTAAGTGGGATAACTTGCCTTTGCCTTTCATCAAGTATTGGTTGATGCTTTTGCAGTGAGTTCTGAAGAACATGACTAGAGACTAAGTTCACATAGGGTGCTATGTAGAAGACTTAAATATTAATAATTATTATTATTACTACTAATTTTAACAGCCAATTATGTAGGTCAAGTGACAGTTGCCTGTGCAGAAAGTTGAACTACTTCAGCAGGAAGTTATTTACACAAAGGATCAGAATGTCACTTGAATGACAAAATCATAACGGTATTTCCAGCTATCACATGCAACTTTTCATCTGATACAACAGGGTGATGTGCCATGCTAATATAAAATGGTAAATTGCCTCACAGGTATGCAAGTATATGAGGTTTGACGATAACAAACCACTGAACCCGTGGGCAAATCTTCTGTATTCACTCGTTCAAGATCACGGTTATCGGCAGCTGAGATGCAATGGCAAAGTCATGGCATAATCAACTGGGCCGAACAAAAACCATATGTAAAGACAAGTGCAAGTCCACCTGGGAGATGTGCCATATGCAAAAAACGAGACCACACAAATGTCACATCAAAGCATCCAGATAAAGAAATGGCAACAGCACTCCATAGAGTGCCCCCAAAACGCTCAGCACTAGCTTCAATAACTGTTGTAATATACTAAATAAGGTAAATAGTTATTCAGACTACAATAACCACTGCTGAGCAAATAGTTTTACATGCAATCATCAAATAAAGCAAAACTTATGGAAGATGGCTGCTCCTGGGTACCCCAGTGATGTGGGGTAGAAAAAATGGGGAGCAGAAAACTCAGCAGCCCATTTGCCTGGTCAACTATACCTCATCGATATTCCTCAGCCACTTGGATATGTTATCAAAGGACTTCGAGCTCGTTATGTCGTACACCAGCATAATGCCCATCGCCCCTCTATAGTAGGAAGTCGTAATGGTATGAAATCGCTCCTGGCCAGCCGTGTCCCTGAACATAAAGCATGCATACAAACCAATAGTATAGAGGAGATGTAGCAATGGGCAGAAGCAGCTAGCAACCTCACAAAAATGAATCCTGCATGCAGTCAAACATGCATCCAACACGACTTTAAGCCACGTTTGTTTGACAGTGCAGAGCTAATGGGTGGGGCCGCAAGCAATTTTGTGCAGATCGTTCAGATTACTGGGCCGTGATAGCACAGAAGGAAAGGTGCTGGCTCTTTACGACCGAAGTCGTTGGTTCGATCCTGCAGTGAATGATCCTTTATTGCCAACTGCAAGTGGTGGTGACAGTCGTTAAGGCTCTTCTGCTGCTATACAAATGAGGCTGTTAAATAAGCTAAAATTTGTAACTATTTTATTATTTATAGATGAAGTTTGGTAAACTTGCCATTACTGCTCACTACTCGACCCCCCAAAGATAATGCTTTCAGTTGTAATAAATGACTCGAAAGATAAAAAAATACCACGAACCGACATAATTATAATTACAAATATCACCTCAAAAAAGTGACCATGCATAAGGATTGACTGCTCCCAAGATGTCAGGATCATTGGCAAAAGCAGCTGGCACAGAGTGCTGGGGGGGGGAGATATAAGAGAAAACACCGGCATAACTGTGGCTATGACTTAAAATGTAAAGTGAGACCACAAACATGAGCTGCTATTTATCACACAACCCTCAGATTCTTAAATGCAGCTGCTGCATTTCGATGTCCAGCCACTGCTCGCTGCAATTCTGATTAGTAGCAAACAAAACACTAACCAACAAGCCGGCCGTTAGTCACACAATGCATGCCTGTCGAGCTGCCCCACATAGGACAGAGCTGATTTGATAGGTGAAGAGCACCGGCTCCCATGGGTGCCTGCCGGTAGCACTGCATTGTGAACTACTATGTAAGCCAACATAAGGCACTGCATGTGTTGTCTGCTACTCAATGAGCCAGCAATCAAAACCAGCAGACACAAACACCAGCAACTCATGGGCATCTTCCTTTTCGAGATTAACCGCTGCCAGTGTTCATCGAAGGCATTCTGCTTTGGTGCCACCCATTTCCAGTGCCCTAGTGACAGGACTGCGTGGTTGACTCACTGATTGCTTTTAGGACTGGCAGGCAGTGGCCCAGCATGCAGGGCAGGGAGAAGCAATCAGTAGAGAGTATAGAGAGTCGAGCATCTCTGTGAGCCATTTTGACGATGTTGTATGCTTACAGGGAGGTTATGCTTACCTGGAGGAAGAATGTGACCTACCATGGTCTTGGGTTAGTCATGTGACCGGTACAGCTAGCTCAGTTTCACAGCATACACTATGGCTGCCGTCAGACGAACTGTGCTCATCAATGACCAGAAGAAAAAGATAACCGCACCCTCAACCCCAAAGCGATCGCCGAGTCATTGACCCAGTTCTTCATACCGCATTAGCTAATTCGGCTCTGCAATGCCACGCTTCGGCGAATGTTTTTCCGACTGGTTACCTAATATGCCAAGATGCATGTGGAAGGTGGCTATGCAAATGCAGATGCAATTGCCACAGCGTTTCCAGGTCTTCAGCCAACTAATATCGCAGTATCACCCCAGGGACATGTATAATTTGGACTAGACAAGGTTCTTCTACCTTCTAGCACCATATCGCATTACTGTTAATATGCAGCAAGAGGGAAATATAAGAGAAAAGACCGGCTTAACTGTGGCTATGGCTTAAAATGTTAAGGGAGACCACAAACAAGAGCCGCTATTTATCACACAACACTGCAACACCAAAAAATTTCAAAAGAAAAGCAGACGAGCAACATGGCTTTCTATGCCGTCGCAGTGCTAAAGCATGAATGACTATTCGGGAATATTATTCAGAGAGTATGTGCAAAGGGCGGATCGATACATGAGCAGGGCAAGCCGCCCGATTTTGCTTCTTTCGGTGAATGCCTCGAACCATCTAACAGAAGGCGTAATGGCTCTCACTAGGTAAGGGGGTTGCTTTTCACGACCTCGGCCCCGAGGTCGTGGGCTCGAATCCTGCAGTGTGCGATTCTTTATCGCCACTGCAAGCGGTGGTGATAGCCGGAAAGGCTATACTGTCGCTATACAAAAGAGGCTGTTTAATCAGCTAGCATTTATTTTATTTATTGAAGGCCTTATGTTGTTGGAGATTAACGCAACCATGCTCCTTACTCATTCAATATCGAAAGTGCAGCTTCTAGATGCAGAAGTCATTGCCACATTCAAACGGCGATGTCGGTGCTTCCAAATGCAACGGGCTGTTGATTTACTGGAAGTTGGAGAAAAAAGATATCTAACAGGGGCACCGGCGAGTGTGCAATGCATTACGTGTGTGCCTGCACGTCCGTCTGTAGCTCCATGCAATTCCACAGAGCCACTAAGACTGGGTGGGTTTAACTATGGAGTTTTTAAAGTGCACTCAAAGCCTAAGCAGTTTTAGGCATGCACACCGTAGTGAACCGAACACATCTGCGAAAGAAAAGGAAAGTAGGAAGCACAGCTGAGTTAAGAGGACACCCAAAGTAGTGAGCAGCAAGGACGTAGAAGCTCAGGACGTCTAGAAAGAACGTGCTATAATCGGCAGCAGCAGAGAAGTCGCTGTGTAAGAAGTGCAAAAGTTAGTTAGGCAGTCCAGGACAGACAAGAGAGAAAGCTTCTTTAGCCGACAGTCTTTAAGTAAAAACACGAGCATGCATATGGCAGCGTGGGTTTCACTGAGTCTGCCACCTTCTCTGGGTTTGTTCCAATGCCCTACGGTCACCTCCCAAATACAGCCAGGCAGCATATGTAAGTATTGTTCTTGGCCATGAGATGAGTGCAGCTGCAGCCAAGTGCCTGAGAGACACCAAATGACAACAAAATTGCCAAGAAACACTATAGTTAAAGACTGGAAAGGGGAAGAGACCAGCCGGAATTGCCTGCTGCAAGAACGAAGTAGGCTCCACGCTGGTTGTCCAAGTTGCAAGTAAATATCCGATCTAGCACGCCTGTCCAAGCTGCTGGCACTCTCCTGGCTCTATCTGCAGGTAATTCGGTCGACTCAGCTGATTCAACAGTCCCACGTACATAGCAGCAAATAGGCAACTCTAGTCGCTACACAATATTCCTGACCAATGTTCTGACATTGAGCAAGCCTGACAAAAGGCTTGACTGGGTAAAAGTGATAGATAACAGTGTCACGTGAACTACAGGACACTAACAACACTGTCTACTGAAACTACAGGATACTAACAACACTGTCTACCGGAATTCCTCGTGGTCCAAGACAGATGAATCCTAAGACTGGTTGGTAACAAGGAGAAGGTAATTCAAAATGGCCACCAACAAGCGAGATCTGCCATACTGAGTTGGCAAACCCGGCTATTATTCAGATGCTAATGCAAAAGTGAAGCAAAGCAGACTTAATTAGAGTCGTTTCACTGATCTGGCAATGTGTCTTGGCTTTGGGGCAATGTACTCGGGCTTCCCGGCCCAGGTCGTGGGTTCGAGTCCTGCTGCAAGCTTATTGCCAGCTACAAGTGCCACCCTGGTTTGGCCGAGGGTAAGGTGCTCACCTTTAAACTACTCAGGTCGTGGGCTTGAGCCCTTTGGCATATGAAGCACATAGATATAGATAGCTCTCTGAGGGTGCTATACAAATGAATTACACACACATATATATACACATACATACATACATATATACATACATACACACACATATATATATATATATACATATATACATATATATATATACACATATATACACACCTGTTTATACTGTACACAAACACAAACACAAGCACTAGCACGCACTCGCAAGCACTCACATATAAAGAGTGTGATAGCAGTAACGGCTCTTGTGCCTCTATATAAATGAGGCTACTGAATCAGCTTATCTGGACCTAGCTTTGGTTAAGGTGATGGCAGCCGGTCAATCACTTACCTTATCTTTTGCAGAGACTGCACAACCCAATGGCCTCGTTTGTGAGCTGCAATTAGTCGGCTAGGCACAAGTCGGGGAGAAGTAGCAGTAAGTCCTGTTTTGGCCTAGGGGTAAGGCAGTTGCCTTTAACGACCAAGGTCGTGATAGGTCCTGAGCATATGTAAAGCGCCTGGGTAGAGATTAAGTTCTCGTTGGGTGCTGTACAAATGCATTATTGAATTATATATAAAGATCGGCTAAATGGATAACTTATTTTAGTGGATAGCGAAAAAAGCCTTTAAGTTTTCACATCACCTTCAGTGGACAATACAGAAACGAAGTCACAAAGTGCCTTACCACACACTGAGCAACGACCCAGCCACTGCTTGGAACACTAGGTCCTAACTCCTCCCCTTGGTTTTCTAGTAAGGCAAATCAGTAAAAATGAAAAAAAATGGAAGCTGTCAATAAACAGAAATCAGCAATTGTAAATTCAGCTCACGATTCCCTTTTCCACTGGTCCTGACCAAAATCAACCCTAAAGTATCTTCAATGTACATATCGTCAGCCTTCCCTTCCGTCTTCCAGTGGCTCCTAGGTCGCTGGTTAACACTACTGCCACTTCTAGACGAGTATAGCTTGCAATGAACACCAAGCAGGTAACTCATGCTTGGTAGGAAAACACTGCCGATTATCGTGGCATCATTTAGCCCACTATCAAGTACACCAGCGACCCAACTATTGGTATATTTTATAGTGGGGAGGGGGACACCCAGCATGGAGTCTGTGAGCAGCCCAGAGTGAAATATATAAACCACACCGAAATCTCGCCAACGCCAACATCTTCACGCAAGAGTACCACACGAAGTTCTGAGAGGCATAGCTGGGAGGGAGATTCTTGAGATTGCAGCACTATGCAAAGGCAAACTAAAAACATACTTGTTAGGCAAATCTATCGAACAGCTCACAAAAAGCCACTACAGCATACTTTTTTCCTACTTCTTACACTATAAATATACTACAATTGCACATGCACTTAGCACATATCCAGGCACCTACACACCACACACTGTGCACAACACAGAGCACTCAGCTAACAACAAAAATGCAGCCTAGCAGCAGCGTACAAAGAAAAGAAAAAGATCTGCCTTTTGTGCAGTCATCGGGGTGGAGTGAGTCCGAAACCAGAGGCAAGACTCGTGCCGATGCACCTATGGGGAGCAGCTGGAGACTCGGTATATGAGGCCACCGAGCAATGAGAAAGACACTTGCAGCTCAAGGTCCACGAAGTAGCAGCTCTGGACAGGCTCTGCTGAGCCTGGCTTTAGGCAGTGCCCAGCAAACAGTGGTTGCTGGAGAGGTCCCTCCTTGCCATCACCTACCGACTGACACCACGAAAACCACCACCACCAAAGAAGCTGCACTACATGCAGTCAACCACTCTCCACATCTTTAGGGTAGCTGGCATGAGCAGTGAGGATCACCAGACAGTTGCTGCAGGAGGTGACAGCTGAAGTGCTGCTACACGTGGCAAATCCAACAAACAAGTGCTTTCAATACATGCACGTGCCTTTCTAGAACAGCAGCCTGAGCTGCTCAAGAGTTAGGTCGGTTCCTCGGCAGCTGATGCAGACTATGGAAGCTCCGACTGCTGGGGTGACCAGTAGAGATCTATCTGTCTTACAGTGGGGACCAGGTACCTTGGATGGTAAAGGATTGCTGCGATAGCTAATTTTAATGACACAGAAAAAGCAGTAATTCTAATTTTCATACGGCAATAGCATAGCACCAGAGGAGAATTCAATCTCCTTCTAGGCACTTAACATATGCTGAAAATGAAGCATGTCACTTGGTTAGTGATAGCGTGACCAATTTCAGCAAATATAAGCACACAAATTAGGGAAATTTACATGGACCGAGCAAATGCTGTGAGGAACATGTGATGCTTAGCTTCCTTTCAAATATCGTCAAGTAGAGGACACCATGCCATTAGTCAGGAGTGAGCTCCAGGCTTTGAGAGCATTCCAAATGAACATATGATCTCCAAAGGATTCGAGGCTGTGCTTGATTTAAGGTTGGTTGTGCATACATCTACACGACTAGCATCAGAAGAGCAGTGGTACGATGTGAAGCCTATTAGGGAGCATTTCATGTAGCTGTTGACTTGGAGCACGAGAATGAACGTGAGGACGTAAACGTGGGATGACAAAGGGATGAACTTTCTAGGGACAAAGCTTTCAAGTCAATAAGCTGCTTGATAGGAAGCCAGAGCAGCTGAGAGAGAAGTGATGTGACAAAACAATGGCGACATTCACGACAGACAAGCCCAGCTGGTGAGTTTTGTACCAATGGCAAGCTCGCCTCATTGCACAGACAGGAAGTCCTTCGGGTGTTGGACAATTCTAAACCGGATGTCTCGACCACCTGCACAAAAAGCAAAGCAAAGAACCGACAGCCTGGTTTCTCAAATGGCAGTCAAATTCTGGTCAGGGCAGCAACATGCCAAACCACGTGATCCAACGATTAGAGGGCATGAGCAGCTGCCACGTGGTTGGGGGCAGGCTGAGCTTGATTCATTAGACAGGGGCCAGTGGTATTTTCGGCTGCCTCCTATCCGTGGTCTGAGTCCAACCAAGCTGAGCCCCTTCAAATCATGTGGGTCGTGGACATCTTGTGGGCAGCTGTAGCTTCAGAGCCGGCCGGCCACTCAGGAATGAATGCACAGCACGTAGGTGCCTAGCTATAACTTGGCCTACCAAGCTGGTTAGCACACGGCTAGCCAAGCTAATCAGTGGGTAGAATACAGCATAGTAGACCGACAACTCATTCAGGCCGTTTGTGGTAGCTAGGGGCACCGGCCATTTCTCCAGATAACTGGAACAGTAAGGCACATCAGTCAACTGTAGGCCGGCAAACCAGCTGGCTGATGCAACAGGTACCCGATAAACTGCTTCAAGGCACGAGCCTGCAGGAGAGTGACACTTGGCAGCACAATGGCCCAAATGGCACGCACGGCTCAATCCAGAGTCTCGAGAGCATAGCAAGATATCGAAAGCATGTCGGTACACACAAGAGCTTCTCCTAGATTGCCACACCGGTTTGGCCCACTGATTAAGGTGCTCGCCTTGACCAAGGTCAAGGTGAATGCATTTAATGACCAAGGTCGAGGGCTCGAGCCGCCCCCTGTGGCACATGTGAAGCGCCCGAATAGAGATACGTTCTCTCTGGGCGCTATATAAATGAATTATATTCTATTTACTGATACTTGAGAGAGGGCGAGAGACTAGAGTGACCGAGTCCACATCTGCCTCGCTCTCACCCATTCCAAGCTAGGTGCATGCAGAGCAGAAGCGCACAGCAACCAAACGGCTAGCCCTGACATCAACTGCCGGAGCAGTAAGTCCTCCTCAGTACTCTGCCCTAGTGTAGCCACTCTGGTACCAGCACAGGGATGCATGAGAAAAAATTACCGATGAGCTGTGTGGGACGCCAGGATCAATGGCAACTACTGGGGACACTTGTCACAGAGCATTCGACACGTGTGCATGCACATCTAGAGAAATGAATACTTTTGGATGAACCAGTGCCCCAATGCTGAGCCGAGCTGACTTGAGGCCCGGACCTGGCGATCAGCAAAGGATCATAAATAAGGGAACAATAATGCTTTCCAAGTCCAAGCCATCTATCTAGCAAAGCAGCAGCAGAGGTCCGAGACGGTACACTGTCCTCTATACTAACTAGCCAGGCCGTGCCACATTTTCTTTCAGACAACAGAACCAGGCTTGTGAAAAGCCTGCCCGAGCTACTGCTTCTTCTTGCTGCCAGGTGAGTCGCCCCCATACGATACCTGGAACGTGAGCCTGGCGACTTCAGCCGAAATAGGAAGGGAGCCACTTACACTGCCCTCCTGCCAGAGACCCCCTTCAGCCACAGCCATTCGGAGGCTGCAATGCTGAAATCTGCACGGGCCAACAATCATAGGACTGAGAGCTGTGCCACACTATTAGCAACAGATGACATGGCTTGTTGTCCCGCCTGGCCTGCCGAATTAGTTCCGCTCCTATGATGCCTAACCACCGAGCATCACATCAGGGTTCCTCAGCCATGCTAACGCCATACAATAGCTCATACACGAGCATTCAGTAAGTACCCCAGAGGCAGGGCTATCAAGATGAGTACTTGGCAGCATGGGCACACACACAGACACACACGGGCAGTCAACTAAACAGCCACAGGGGTAAGCCGAATCTGAGTGACCCCGATGGCAAGCCTTGCCATCTGCTCCATTCAGCAGCTGGGTCTCAGCTGGCCCAACAACCGGTCCCAATCATTTCAGCTAGTCGGTCTGTTTGACATCGCATTCAGCACTGCAGTATTGGCATCCCGGCACAAAACAAGAAAGGTTAGGTCCAAAGATCCAAAAGCAGCATGGCAAAAGCTGCTAAAAAAAGGTAAGCTGGCCAACGAGAGCTGGCTTGACCCGGACAGGCAAGGCAGATAGTCAAGAAGCACAGTACCTCAATTGCAATCAACTAGCTGGCTCTCTGCTTGAAATATGACCCAGGCAATTCCGGTTAGACTAAAGAATCTGCAGAGCCACAAGAATGAAGGTCGTGGTTTCCCAGGATGCCTCTACGGCTTCCACGGCCATTAGCTCACGAACCGCCGGTCACAGCCAGCCCTAGCCATCCCAGCAGGTAGCACAGCCCTAGACCACATGGTAGGACACACACAAGGGCTACTAACTCGATGTCAACAACCAGTTCTATAGCCGGGTTCGACTGGCGACATTCATTCGATGATACAGGGCAGCATTTGGTGACCATTAAGCAGAGACTTCACCGGTGAGCCTGGCCTGCGAACACACCCACACATGTTACCACTCATCATCGTTTTGTAGCTACCTGGTTCAATACGAGGTACCAGATCCAAGAGAAACTGAATCCCAGCAGGCCGGTCTCCACAAAGAGGCCACTTCTACCATAGCAGAGGAAAATCAATGCAAAAAACGGCCGATGGTAACAAACCAGTCTCAACCTGTCGATAACTATCATACATTGGCCCGGATACAGTGCTTTAAAGGCAAAAGCTGTCGAAAATATTTCAAGACGTAGCTTTTGTCGAATCGCGATGCAGACAGAGCAGCGGTATCATTATGCTACACATAATGTTTATGTTGTGTCTGCCGGCCTTGATAGTTGCCAGCAAGCAGCACTTCAAGGTCAGAGAATTTTTGGTAAAACTCGAAACACGGGGGAGTGGCTTGCATAGGGTTAAACCAATGCTAACACAACAGAGAAACCGATAAGGAGATCTCACTCAATCTACAACTGACAATCGTGGCAAAGCTTTTCTACCTATGTATGCTTCCAAAAGTGCAAAACGACAGCAGAGAGCAAACCCACTCATGGCATGAGCAAAGGAGGTTTGGGTCACAACGTTACAGGATATGAATATGAGCTCCATACAAGATATGAAGCAGGCTACCTGGGAAATGACATTTTGCAAGAAAGAAATATTTCAGACAAGAGGCGAAGTAATAAAAGGACGAGAAAGAGAACAGAGGAGAGAGAGAAAAAGAGAACAGGGAAAGGAGAGCACGTAAAAAAAGAGAAGGCACACAGCCCAACATAAAAAGAGAAAAAAGAAAGATCGCAACAAAGTTATGATAGCAGAAAGGGATTGTGAGTGAGAAACAGGAATAGAGAGAGAGAGCGAACAAGAAAGCGAGGACAAGCAGACAGAAAGGAATGAAGAGAGTGTGCAACAACAAAAACGAGAAGCGGGTGTGAAATAGTGTGAAGAGAAAAAATGAGAAGCGGACAGGTGACAGACGGAAAGAAAGCACAGGAAAGAAAGGGAGCTGGTGAAAATGGAGAATCAGTTCAACTATAACCACGACGACCAGGACCAGCGTAACACGTTTCAGCATGAGCAATTGTACGCACATACAGCAGTTAGTTAGCAGCTAGAGCCGTCACTTAGGTACTGAGGCATATTTTTCGAAGGTGTCCAATCAATCTGCAAATGCTATGTACAACCGTGCAGAGCGCCCACCACCGACTGGCAGCCGTAGCACCGAGTGGCAAGAGCCATACATAATGGTGGTATCTTACAAAATGCCAATTTGCTGCCTGGTGCTCTGGTGGTGGTCTCAACAGTATCTACTAGGCTTCACCCGAGCGGTCATGAGGTAGCAAAATGGCAGAGGCACATTAGCAACCAGTACAAAGATGTCGATGCCAGGCAACATAGGGCCTTCGTGCATGCATAAATAATGGCACGAAGTAGTAGCAGGCCAAGTGTCGGCCGTGAATGAGGATGGTGCCACTGGCCTGGGGGGGGGGCAGTTCAGCTGGCTCACCATATCTGAAGCTTGATCTTCTTGCCGCCGAGCTCGACAGTCTTGATCTTGAAATCAATGCCTATAAGCGAATCGCGCACGAGGCCCTGAATGCAGCTGCTGGCTGGAGAGAGAAAACAATAGTTTTTAGCCCAGGTGGCTTCGGCCAGCCAGCACTCGTCCGTGGACTCCTGCACAGCCAGCCACACCAGCCAGATCGCACCACACAGCAGCCAGGGCAAGGTTGACAGCATGCATGCACTTAGGCGGCTGACAGCATGCATGCACTTTAGCGATTATGCAGCTGCTAGCAGCCATGGGCTAGAGGCCGACCGCCAAGCCGAGCAGGACAGCAGGGTAAAAGAAGACTGGCTAATCCCTGCATTCGCAGGGCAGCTGCAGACCCATAGGCACTCCTTCGCTTACAAATTCGGCAACAGCTTATGCTCTGCAGGTCCTAGACTGTGGAGCTCACTCCCACGATTCTTAAGCAACGACAGTTACTCTCCTGCTGCCGACTACTATGGCACATCCTTTCCAGTGGTCCTGGGCTGCTACTGTCGTGCTGCTCACTACCTCCGCTGCTCTCGTGAGTCAGCAATACTTCTCACTTTCTCCTTGTTGCGTGAGACGAAGTCTGTTGGCTACCGAATGCATGTGATGTGATGTATCTCCGTCTGTAACTCCACAAAGTCATAAAGACCATGTGGGTGTTACACAGGCGAGTTTTGTATGGCCCACTCACAGCCTAAGCGGCTTTCGGTACGCATTCGGTAGCCAACAGACTTCGTCTCACGAAACAAAGAGAAAGTGGGAAGCATAGCAGAGTCAGAAGAGCAGTGAGTAGCATAGAAGTAGCAGCTCAGGACAGCTGAAAAGGATGTGCCATAGTCGGCAGTAGGAGAGTAGTTGTTGCGTAAGAATTTCGGAAGCGAGTTCCACAGTCTAGGACCTGCGGAGCTAAAGCTTCTGTCGCCAACTGTCTTTAAGCAGAGGAATGGGACAGCTAATTTATTGTCCACACAGGACCTGAGGGCTCGAACAGGCTGAAACTGATGCAGCAGTTCAGCTAGGTACGAAGGAGCCAAACCGAAAGCTGCTTAGGCTGCGGGTTCGCTGTACACAACTCTCTTACGTAACACCCACTTAGTCCTTGTGGCTTTGTGGAGCTACAGACACAGATACATTACTTCACATTACTAGCAGCCCATACGGGTAGGCGCCGAAACTTGACATGATGTAGCTAGTAGAGGTCAAAAGACTTAAGACGAGGTAAAGAGGCCTCAGCGCGTCCACCTCGACTGCCAGCGGTGGCGACTGGCGAAACACCGCGAATAATGGCCCAGCGGGCAGCCGCCCCGCGATGGGACGACAGCTGGCGGTCGCTACGGGCTGACCCCCCCCCCCCCCCCCCTTCCCCCCCCCGGACTTCAGGCTACCAGAGCACTTGGGAAAGTCTGCCGGGCCCGAGCGGACCGACGTCCGGCGGAAAGTGCGATCTACTGGGTCGCTCTCGCGCTAACTACCCGGGAGGCCCTCGCCGATATCAGCCGCATCGCGTCACCTTGATATCACACGTCGACACATAACGACCGGCTCGGTAGCGCGAGCATGTTCCGGAACTTACCGATGGTGGAGATGAAGGTAGTGTTAAAAGCGTCGTCTGAAAATCTGAACAGCAGGCACGTTTTACCGACTCCCGAATCTCCGATGAGGAGCAATTTGAACAGCAGGTCGTACGTTTTCTTCGCCATTGAGCACGCGGGCACGTGAAGCCGCAGACGAATCGGCCCGTCAGGGAGCGAGCAGCCAGAGAAAACGACGGGGATACGACGCGTCGGAGAGCGACCCCGGTCACGAGCACCCTCTGCCCCGCTATGAAGGAAATGGCACCTTTAACTGCCGCCCGTGCGTCGTCTCAGTATGGCCTAGTCATTTTTCTGCAGGTAGCAACTACGCGGGACGCAGCCGGCCGCGTAACCGCACCAGTTCGGTCACGTGTACGAATTCCTCGGTGATTAATATCCGGCGAGCTCAGGCGTGCCTCAGCTGTCCCGCCGAACTCCCTCCCCTCCACCCAGCCTCTGACCCGCCGTCCGGAGAGTGGTTTTTTATGCGCTAGTTCTCAGCGAGCGGACTACTAAAATGTTCACTGCTCGTCTCGCAGCGGCCGTCTGCGGGTGATGCTCAAAGCGGACGGGAGCCACAGGTAGCCAGCCTCATAGCCAGCATCATAGCCAGTTAGCCGACGATGAACGCAGCTTGCGCAGCCGAGGATACTGTGCGGATTATGCGGATAGATACGCGGATATATATATATATATATATATATAGAGATACGCGGATGGACTGACTGGACGGACTGGAACGGGTCGTGGAGGACCAGCTGAACTCATATATCGAAACCTCACACCTTGCTAGTAAGTTCCAGTCTGGTTTTAGAGCTAATCACTCCACAGAGTCAGCACTGCTTCGGTTGGACAACGACCTACTTATGAATGCAGACATAGGTAGAGTATCTCTGCTTGCTTTGCTCGATCTCTGGGCAGCTTTAGATACTAATGATCAGCAGGTCCTTCTTGAGCGCCTCTCATCTCGCCTGGGCATCACTGCAACTGCTCTGCAATGGTTCAGGTCATATCTCAGTGGGAGACTCCAGAGTATTGACGTGAATGGACAAAGATAATCTGAGGAACCCCTGAAATATGGGGTTCCTCGGAGCTCCGTACTTGGTCCCGTTCTTTGCACGGTTTATACTCTTCCTACTGCCGATGTGATTGCCAAGCACAAGTTAGGCTTTCACTTCTATGCGGATGACACTAAGTTGTACCTTTGCTTTGATCCGTCCCAGCCTTCCAGCACGTCGAATTCTCTCAACTCCCTTGCTGCATGTATTGATGACATCTGCACATGGATAACATCAAATTTTCTTAAATCGAATGATGATAAAACCAACTTACTAGTCGTAATAATAATAATAACAGCAATACACTTGATAAAGTGCCCTCAGAGAACTCAATCTCTTTCTAGGCGCTTTACATTTGCTGCAAAGGGAAAAGCGATCGAATGGTGAGCGATATCATGCTTGATAGACTACAAGAATAACATGGTTAGGGGTGACATGCACAGGGCCAGCATGCGAGTGAGGTTAGTGGCAGCATGCAGTGTCAGCACGCATAAGCACATAAAGGATGAATCGTAGGGACCCACTAAATGCTGTCTTAAATAGGTGTTTTTAAGTTCTTTTTAAATGTAGTTAAGTCAGGGGATGTCGTGACGCAAGTCGGGAGTGAGTTCCAGGCTTTGGGAGCATACGAAGTAAATGCACGGTCTCCAAAGGATTCGAGGTTTGTACGAGGTATTTGTAAACTGTTAGATTCCGAAAAGCGGGTGGTACGATGCTTGGCCTGGTGGGGGAATAGATCTTAGAGATAGGCTGGAGCCAAAGAATGAAGTGACCTAAAAGTTAGCTACAAAACCTTGAAGTCGATCCGTTGCTTGACTGATAGCCGGTGCAGGTCGGCGAGAAGTGGTGTGATGTGGTAACTGTGAAGCAGTGGTTTCGCTCTTTCTCTTTCGTTTACTGACCAAACTACTGGGCAGACTCCAGATCAGGTATTCTAAATTTGGTCGGTAGTAGGGTTTTTGGAGGCTCGTAGACTGTGCTCAAGCTCTGACGCCCTAATGAGCCCGCAGCAAGGCAGTTCGGCGAAGCAGCCGACCGCTTGATGCAGTCGGCTACTCATCAAGAAGCTTGGCCCGGTAACTTGTCAGACGCGTGTCGCTGGCAGAGCTGTCTCGTCAGTATTGCCGGAAGATATGAGACATCGTCAGTCGTCAGCAATAGTTTGGGCGTGCAAGGCACACTGTCTCTAAGCCACCCACCGAAAGCTTCTCACAAATCGTGCTCATGAAGTCGGGCTCACTTACCTCACCGGACCTGAGAAACTTCGAAAAATATCGCTCCATTTTCCCGACTGCTTACAGCTGCATGCGCTTACGTTTGGTGCGCTTAAGATGAAGAGTAACTGAAGTTTACTTAGTTTGGCTCGCGTGGAATTTTTGCACCCTTTGGTGTCAGAGCCGAAACTAGCGCAGGTTAAAGGCCTCGAGCGAAAAGCCATGAGTAGAGGCCGTCGATAGCTAGGATCGGATAAGTGAAAAGGCGGGGACATAAAAATCTCTTCCTTTCGATACGATGAGGGCTATTAAAAACCGGTCAACATCCTGCAGGGACTTTTTTTCGGGAACAGCTTTAAATGCGGCTCGCTTGTCGCAAAGAATATCAATTATCAAAGGTGTCTCGTATTAGCGTACTCGCTCCCGCTTTGTAAGGTGCTTTGTATTGTTTTTATTGAGAAAGTGCATGCTTCTTAGTGTAATTCCGACCGTTTTGTGGAAAATTTCTGTGACTGTGGATAGTCTTACCAGCCCAAGGCATCATTTTAGCTGGAGCTGCTTCTGCCCTCACGTCCTTACGCCGCAGCGATCGCAGCGACCGCAACTGTTTAGTACTTGCCGATGCTCAACAGATACTGGTTGGGACCTAAGCTTTGCAGAACGGCTAGCAACTGATAGATTCAGCACCAATTCCGAACTTATGCGGACGGTATAGGAGCAGGGCAGCCGTAAAGCATTGCTTGACAACGAACAGGCTCAATGCATCGACGGAGTGAACATTAATTTGCAAATACATTAGATCTGCACGGAGCTAACTTCGAGAGTATTCGCTGCGTATTCGAGCTGATTGCAGTATTTACAATGCGGTATATTGCACACAAATGCCCATACACAGTTAACCTGGAGTTGTGTGAGCACACATCGTGCAGAGACTGCAGTGCAATAGGCAACATCAAAGCCTGGAGCTTATTGCGCACGGCTCTGCGAGAGACATTGCGATCGGTTTCTGCACATTTCCTGAGAATACACGTGTGCAAAGGAAGGCACTTTAAACAAAGTGCACGGCAATACAAAATCTAAACTTAAGCTTCGCAAAGCCAATTTCTGATCGATTCGGCGGATTGCAGTAGCTGGTGGTATTGGCCATGGGCATTGGATTCGATGGCAGTGCAGCTTTCGCGAATGAGCATTCGCAATCGCATTTCTGTCCGTAAATAGAGCGTACAGCAATGATAAATCTAGAATGGTTCGTCAATTTCTGTTGGTCATGATGGATCGTAATGACGGATCATAATGAATTGCCTTATTTTCCCGGGCCATTGTCGATTTCCAAGCACTTCCCGAGATTGTACGTACCCACTTGGTCGAAATTATGTGGGTGCACTAGAAACATGGGTGCGCTTTAATATATAACAAAAATCGGAGCTTCGCGAAGCCAATTTCTAGTCGATTTGCGACCAAATGCAATATGGCAACCGGTCATTGCTGTTGATTGCAATTAATTGCCCAAGGCTTTACACTCGCGATCGGTTAAAATGACGTGGTTGAACTTCAATTACAGTGTGATCTCGTATTTCCACCAAAATGATTGGTTAACATTATGTGAGTGCACTTTGATTTGAACATAGTGAATTTGTATACGCAACGAGAATTGCGAAAGATTGCGGTATAGGCCCAGGCAATTACTGACGATTGCCGTGCATTGCCCGAAAAATAACGTGTAAAAAATCTTAGATTAACTTTAACAGACTCCGAAGTCATGTACAATGAGAACTGAGAAGCATCGCACAGCCAAGAAGTGGAGGACTTGCGATGGATTTTAATAGTTTGCTGCATTATCCCGAGCCACTGGAATCGATTGCTGTGCATTGTCACGAGATTGTACGTGCCCATAGGTTTAAGTAATGTGGTTACCTTTTAAACTCTGTTCGCTGTAATACTCAAGAACGTTAATAATAAAAATAATAATAATAATAATAATGTACTTGATAAAGCACCCTCAGAGAACTCAATCTCTTTCGAGGCGCTTCACATTTGCTGCAGGTTTAACTACTTTCTAGCGATTTTCGGTGGATAACAATGAATTAATAATGGTAATAACGATACACTTGATATAGCGCTCTCAGAGAGCTCAATCTCTTTCTAGGCACTTTACATTTGCTTCAAAGGAAACATGGTCTAATGGTTAGCGGCAGAATGCTCAATGAACAAACATAACGTGGCTAGAGGTGACATGCACAGAGTCAGCATGCAAATATGGTAAACGGCAGCATGCATAGTCACACAAAGAAAGAATCGCATGGACACATTAAATGCTGGGATAAATATAAATAGGTGCGTTTTTAAGCTTTTTTTTTAATGTCAGGGAAACGTCGGTCAGGGAACGCTGTGACGCAAGTCGGAGATGGATTTCAGGCTTTGGGAGTAACCGAATTAAAGGCAAGGTCTCTAAAGGATTTGAGGTTTGTACGAGGTATAGTCAAACGATTAGAGGCCATAAATACGGGTGGAACGATGCTTAGCCAGGTGGGGGAGTGCATATAATAGGTAGACTGGAGCCAAAGAATGAAGGGATTTAAAAGTGAGTGACATAACCTTGAAGTCGGTGCCGTTGCTTGATTGGGAGTTAGTGCAGGTCGGCGAGAAGCGGTGTGATGTGGCAACTGCGACGCTCACGACAGACAAGCCAAGCTTCAGAGTTTTGCACAAGCTGTAAGCGCCCGATTGCACAGACCTGTATAGCAGCAAGCTGTTAGTTACAGAAGTCAAGACGGGATGTCACAAATTCGTTGACCAATGTAGATGTGGTATCCCTGTCAAATCAAGCCCAGATTTTAGCTTGTTATGTAGCTGAAAGTAGGCAGACTTGATTGTAGAGCTGATGCGGTCGTCTAATGAAAGGTCACTTTGGAACGTGGCACCTAGATTTTCTGTGGATTCAACAGGAGATATGCTAGCTCAGCCGATTTAGAGCGTATAAATGTAAAGCGCCTAGGAAGAGATTGAGTTCTCTGAGGGCACTTTATCAAGTGCATTATTATTATTATTATTAAACCTTTCAAAATTCTGAATCACACTTGGTTCACCCATAACTAATACTTTGGTTTTATCATCATTCGATTCAGGAAAATTTGCTGCCACCCATGTGCGGATGTCATCAATACATGCAGCAAGGGAGTCGAAAGAATTCGACGTGCTGGAGGGCTGGAAGGAATCAAAGCAAAGGTACAGTTGAGTGTCATCTGCATAGAAGTGAAAGCCTAGATTGAGCCTGACAATCACATTGGCTAGAGAGAGGGTGTAAACCGTGAAAAGAACGGGACCAAGCACAAACCCTGAGGTACCCCATATTACAGAGGTTCCTCGGATGATCTTTGTCCATTCATATCACTACTCGGGGGGTCTCCCGCTGAGATAGGACCTGGACCACTGCAGTGCAGTGCCCGTGATGCCCAGGCGAGATGAGAGGAGCTCAAAAAGGACTCGGTGATTGGTCGTATCAAAAGCTGCCCAAAGATCGGGTAAAACAAGCAGAACGACTCTAGCTAAGTCTGCATTCGTAGGTAGGTCGTTATACACGCGAAGCAATGCCGACTCTATGGAGCGATTAGCTCCAAGACCAGACTTGCACTTGCCAGCAAGTTTGGAAGTTACAATATATGAGTTCAGTTGGTCTGCCACGACTCGTTGCTCGTGCCATTGCTGTCGTATGCCACGCAAAGCTCCAGATCGAACACTCTAAAAGAGTTAAATTATGTGGGTACTGTTCAAACATAGCGAAATGTTAAATGCACGAAGAATGGTAGCTTCTGGTCTATTAGTGACGAATTTCGGTATTGACTCGGCCATTGCTGTCGGTTGCTGTGAATTGCCCGATAAATAAGGTGCAAAATGGATTAAAAATGAAATGGTTAAACATTGAGCACAATGAAATTTTATGTGGAATGAGAACTTGAGGTACGACCTCGTAGATTGAAGCGATAAGAAACATATTTCCGAACATTTTGTTGAGGGAATGCACTACATTGTTGTAGTGGCCCGGGCCATCGCGGCCAGTTTTAGTGGGTTCCATGTAAATATCCAAGGCATTTGTGATAAAATTGTGCGAGTACACTATAATCAATGAGTAGAGCAATCAAAATTACAGCTTCTTGTGTAAGACTTCCCGTCGTTTTGTGGCGTATTGTAGTGGGTTAAGATGGGACCGACCCGTAGCAGTCGATTTTAGGCCATGGTCCGAGATTACGCACGCACAACGGCAGAACATTATGTGGGTTTGCTTTTAACTGAGTCTAGCGTCATATACAATGTCAACTGCAGCTTCGTGCTTACAATTTAAGGATTATTTGCAGTGGATTAGAGTAGATTTCGTTATTTTCCCAGGCCATTCAATTGATTGCCATGCATTGCTAGAGAGCCTGGATGCGAAATCGCTTGAATGTACACGGAGGTGGGGCGCATTTGTTCTAGTGAGCTTTAATATGCAATAAAAATGGAGCTCAGTGCAATCTATTTCCAATCGTTTTGCGGTGGATTGCCGTGGATTTTGGTATTCCCAGAGCCATTGTAGCGATTGCAGCACATTGCAAGAGAACGCAGTTGACAATTTTGGTGAAATTTTTGCACATTTGTTCTAGTGAGCTTTAATATGCAATAAAAATGGAGCTCAGTGCAATCTATTTCCAATCGTTTCGCGGTGGATTGCCGTGGATTTCGGTATTCCCAGAGCCATTGTAGCGATTGCAGCACATTGCACGAGAACGCAGTTGTCAATTTTAGTAAAATTTTTGTTGGGTACACTTTTCAAAGAGTGTACCCAACAAAAGACGATAAAAAGGAGCTTCCCGCGCATAGTATTTCTTTCACTTTACAGCGGAATGCGATGGATTTGCGGTGGATAAAATGCTAGAAAGTAACGAGACAAAATGAAAGAAGTTCTAAAAATGATATTATAAAGTCCCCTAAAAGGTACAGTGAAACTTTTTAACTTTAAGCTTACTCTTATTATCTAATTATATGTCAGGTGCAAATGTTTCCCGGTGCCGTAGCAGGCACACAGCTGTAAGGAGTTATGCCAAGTTGGGTGGGTCAGGGAGCCCCGGATACAAGTCATTACATGCTATCAACCTCCAAGCAAATTTTGGTCGTCACTCTATCTATAATAAAATCTTTCGCATGGAAAATATAATCAGCACTGGCAAAGCCCAATGTAAATAGACAAACGGTAGACTGCTTTCGCTGATCTACCATCGATCTCATTTGCTAAAGAGTTACAGGATTTTCCAATCTGACATTCGAGTGGGTCACTCCAAAAGGCAACAATGTAGCCATGCAGTAAGTGACATAATAAAATACGTACTTTATTTTGCACAATAAGTACTAGGCACGATGCCACTACAGATGCCATATTGCACGAAATGCACTGAGAATCGCCCAGCGATAGAGGATGTGACTAGACTTTGAGCTCTGCTGCGTGACCGAGCGTCCAATCTACATCAATGCAGGTATTCACGCAATGAACCATGGGACAGTCCGAAATATATTGCAGCCTCGGCGGTCCATTGTAAAAACCGTCATTTCCAGTAATGTATTTGCTGACCTGTAGCAAAGGCCACGGGGCAAGATCTGGTGTCATCGCATCTGCTGACGCTTCTCGTTAACAGCCTGGATCGTCTGTAGCATAAGCATGCTACAGAGTGCCTCCTCACTCATGTCTAACCGAGTTTGCGAATCTCGATCAGGCAGTCCAGCTCAGAAACAGCACTTTCGATTAGCATCACGATGGTGAATACCTGTAAAAGTTGCGAAGACATCCAGCTACCACTTTGTATCAAGTAAGCTGCACAATGCTGTATCGTAGGGTGAAGAGAACAAAGAGGTTAAACGACTCAAAGAAACACATAGGTAGAATGAGAAAAAAATTAGTGTCTATCAAACTGTGGCGTGCGCAGCAGTTAGTAGTGACAATCTTACACACAGGAGGCTGAAGAAATATGTACTCAAGTAAAACAACCAAGCTCATAAGAATAACCAAATAAAATAGAAGAAGTGATCGAATCAGATACCGGACACTGACTCAAGCAGCAGTGGGTGTGGGTTTTGTGGAGTGAGTGAGTGCCAAGGAGCTCATTGAAACTTACAAGTACGAAATTGCTGGGAGAAGTGGCTATTTCAAATTGCTGAAAGACATGAATGACGTGTGAGGCATGCCATGAAGGCAATCATGCACGCCAGCAAAAGATAAAGGCAGCAACTGACGTGTTGCAACCGTCTTCGTCAACCGCATCACCACTCACTAAGCTAAGAGGGGATTGCATGCTAGGAGAGTAACCAACCATACATACAAGCATAGCGGCAATAAGAAGGAGGAAAAGAATGCAATTGTGAAAGAGCAGAAGGAATGAAAGCCTGTGCTAGGAAAACTTGAAAAAAGAAAAAAGGGTGTAAGAAAGATCAAGAGACAGAGAGTAAGCAAAAAAAAGAGTTAGGGGCAGAGAGTGAGAAAATAAAGAGTGAAAGAGAGAGAGAGAGAGAGAGAGAGAGAGAGAGAGACACACAGACAAATAGATAAAGAGAGTGGCTGAGAGATAAAACAAGTGAATGAGTTGGAGACATGCGACAGATAGACAGACGTCCAGACGCACAGACATACAGACATAAATAATACAGACATTTATACATACATACAGACAAACAGACAGGGACACGGACAAGAAGGCAGACTGGAGGGCTGCTGGCAGGTCCAGAGAGAATGAACTGAACAGGCAAAGGATATGAGCCTCAATTAGAATTAGCTTGTATGATAAGACAGGCTGTAACCCGACCAGCTATGTAACTATGTAACTCAACCAGCAGCTAGCGTCTGACACCAAATGCACTGCTAACACGTTCCTGTGAATATCTTGCGTCCAAAAAACTTACTTTGTGGACCAGTCTGAGCGACCCACAGTGACCTTGGCCGAGGGCTGGTTGGTGATCGGTAGCAGTGAGGGTGCTCTCTTCCACGGTCCTGTGTCTGCAACATCGCATTCACTGCATTTGAATGGCGTGACTTTATCTGACAGATCGTGTACTACAGTAGATTTCCAGATGCCAACCGACGACTGAACAGACAAAAAATTAAAATAAATTCCTCTAGCTCTCAAAAAACCCAGGCTGACAATCTAATGCTCTAGTAATACTTGAAAACATGCTACATTATTTAATCAAATAATAAACATTGTTGGCTTATCACACGATTAGTTCTTGCCCAAGTCTTACCAAGAGTGTGAACAGCCACAAAAGGTATGCTTTAAAAGGATTCTGGAAAGCTTACACACAATCCAAGACTAACTACTCCTATAAAGAATTCCAGAATTACATATAGCAGGCAATCCGACCTGCGTCCTTATCAAGCTAGTACCAGCACATCATTAACCCTTGGTTCCGGATTTTCTTGTCGTAAAGCACATGGACAGAGATAGAGTTCTCAGCATGTTATACAACCAACGTATTACTATTATCGTTGTTGTAATTATTATTCACCTCGAACTACCTGCTCTTCTGAATCTAGTTGTTAAGCTGTGCCTTTAACCAATCTGAAATTTTTTGGAGACAGTGCCTGCCTTTCATACACTTCCAAATCCGGAATTCAATGCCGACTGTAGTCATGACGCCCCCTGACTTGACGACATAAAAAAAGAAGCTGGCAATCACCAGCTCCTCGCAGCATTTGCTCTGACCATGTGGATTTTCTGTATGCCTATGAATGCTTAAACAGTGCATGTCAACTCCAACCTGTTGACACACTCCTTTACTGGTAAACGCTAAGTGACTAGAAAGAGATGTAGTTCTCTTAGGGTGCTATTTGAGTGTGTTTTACCAATAATATTGTTGTTATATCAATTATATATCAATTCGAAGCATATAGTGGCTGGTGTTCTTTTCCAGATGAGTTCATGGACCTACCAGGTAACTAATCCTTCCGGGCAGGTTTAGGTAGGTGGAAGACTGTAAAAGGCTGCTAAAGTACTCTCTTTCCCCCTCCCCTCTCCCTCTCTCTCCCCCCTCTCTCTCTCCTCCCTCTACCACACCATATCCCCTTTCTCAGCCTCACACGTCTCTGTGAGGCTATCTGTGACGTAACCCTTCATATGTCTTTTAATACTTGTGTGTCAGCTCTTTCAACTTCCTTGCAGTATGCATTGCTGATATACGCACATGCACAGCAGAAAATGTTCTTAAATTTAATGACAATACAACTAACTTAACAGTTAAAGGCAAACCTAGTGCTATACAGAAATTTGGAGTCTAACCCTCAGGCTAGCATATCTGATTTAGCATCTGTACGAAATCTTGGTGTTGCATTTCAAAATTACCTTTCACGAGATGATTACATCAGCCATACAGTTAGTCAAGTCTGCCTACTTTCAGACCCATTGCATTTAAGAAATTTTGACTAGCTTAATAAGGATATCATCATCGCAGCATTTAGTGCAGAGGTTCGTAACCTTTCTAATGCCGCGACCCTTTAATACAGTTCTTTCTGTTGTGGTGACCCCAACCATAAAATTAGTGTGTGCGAAATGTGGAAATGCCTGCTTTCCGATGGTCTTATGCGACCTCTGTTAAAGGGTCGTTCGTCCCCCATAGGGGTCGCGACCCACAAGTTGAGAATCACTGATTTAGTGGGTCCGTGTGATTAGTCCTCTGTGTGCTTATTCGTGCTGACACTGTGAATGCTGCCACTAACCATATTTGCATGCTGACCCTGTGCATGTCACCTCTAACCATGTTATACTTGTTGTCATTAAGCATGCTACCACTAACCATTCGATCATACTTCCTTTGCAGCAAATGTAAACTGTCTAGAAAGAGATTGAGTTCTCTGAGGGTACCATAGAAATGAATTACTTTTATTATTATTATCATTATTATAGACTTCTTAAATTTACTACTAACAGGTTTTCCGTGACTAAAAGAAGATGCTTATAGTTGGTGAACAACTCGGAAGCTAAGCTTGTATGTCGTGAACGGCGCTACAGCCATATTGCTCCACTTCTCACTGACCTCCTCTGGCTCACCATTAAGCAGCATATCGACTTCAACGTTCAGTCAAAACTTCATCAGCAAATGTAAAGCGCCTAGAGAGTTCTCTAAGTTCTCTGAGGGTGCTTTATCAAGTGCATTATTATTATTATTATTATTATCCTAGTGCACTGGCCTACCAATCAGAAATAGGTCTTCTCAGGCTTCGCATAGTAAATACATCCAGCACTTCTTCCTCAAGCCGTTTAGCGGTTCATCTAACAAAAATCGGATCCTTCGTAGGGCCATGCCTTCAGTTTGTGTGCTCTAAAAGTACAGAACTTTCTACCAACTGAGACAACTCTCTCGACATACCTTGACTTGATAATTAAAAAGAAGCTAAAAATCTACCTTTTGTTTAAAGCATAGGCTGGCTCCGCGTGAACTGCTCTTTTTGTGCTAATGCAAGCTGAAATTGGGCATTTTATCACTAATCAGTTGATTTTCTACCTTTTGGGCATATACAAAGTGCCTAGAAAGTGATGTAGTTCTTTAAGGATTCCGAATGACTGTTTTATTATTGTTGTTTTAACCACACTCTGCTGTTATAACTGTTTTGTCTTGTTGTTGACTAGCCTCTACTTCTAAATTACTGCCACATTCTATCACATGTACACGCACTTACTCCCCGGCATGCCGACTGAACCAAAATGCCATTAAAAGCAAATAATGAATCGTCAGCCATGTGAGGCTGGGTGCAGTAAGAGTTATAATAGTTAAGGGAATCGCCAAATGAATGCAGCTGAATGAAAAAGCCTTTGCTGCCATTTCAAGCGAACTGGTATACATCAAGCAGCACTATATAGGAAAGAAGTTTCCAACATAATGGGTTGACAGGGAATGAATCTTACTTGCATTTGCTGCTGGCCCATGGAATGATGGAATGTAACCGCCACCTGTAAAATCCGTCAGCAGTGCAGTCACTTGCATGAGGTTGGCACAAGCTAAGCGTAACAGCCATAGTCGTGCATGCGTGCGTGCGTGCGGCGCATCCATGTCCCAGCAATAAAGCCTACCTAGGCTGCCTGTCTTGCCTGAAACATATGGTTTGGTGGTCGGGTTAACGCTTTGGATATTTAGATTGCCGCCTGTACTTGCTTGGGCGTGACTCGGACCTAGCCAATCATCAGCTCCACCGTGACGTCTCGTAGGACTGCCCTTGCTGTTAACGCCTAAAAATATAAAGGTGCATACTTTGTTGCTTAGTGGCATGGACATTTCGCAGGGTATGCAAAGTTCTGCCAAGGGAGGCGACATTGACCGCATTCTAGCTGGCCAACGATGGCAGAGCTGGAGGAGGTCCAGCAAAGGCTGGGGGCCGTTTTTAGAAAGACTGTGCCTGGTGTTGCATTCGGCAAAGTCCTTTCACAATAGTAAAAGCTGTGCGATCCATTATGGAAATATTTCCTATAGCTTGGTTTCTCCGTGAAAGGAATTCTGCTCTACAATGTGCTACACTACCATGGCTACACAATTGCAGGCATACTCGCAGTTCATGGTTTGAACTGAGTGCCTGCTTCCTTTCAGCAGTACTGGGGAAAAGGCAGGCATTCTGCATGGCTACATTTTTAGCAGAGAATAAGGATTGCTGAGTAGATACAAATAATTAAACATTATGGCAGTGCTGCCTAGCAGTCAAACCGAAGTCAATTGGCATTTGCAACGGCCGTCTCCTTTTGTATATTGATATGCACTATTGGCAGGTTATGTCCAATGTCTCAGTGGTTCATCTGCTTGCATCATGAGATAGCATCGCACAATTCATTTAGTAGATAAGTTTCTTCAGTTGTGTCCGACTGTTCCAAGTACTTCTGTATAACTACACATACCTGGCTGATACCTTGACCTGTTGATATAATGCAACTTTGCAGATGACGTGGACGACCTGCCACTGTTCAGCTGTTCCCTTGACAATGCTTTTGCCCCATGAGCGCCGGCATCAAACGAGCTACGACAAAAATAGACAGACATGGAGCATTTAGTTGTACAGTCAATCGTTTTTGTAAAACAGCGCAAACAGTATTGTCAAAAGGTCACAGGTATTTTAGTGGCTGTCTGCAGCTGAGCAAATTATAGATGGAATCTTAAAATCTTAGCCTCCAAGAAGGCCCGGATAAAGTCAAGGTGATTACTAATACTCATAGGACCATGCTTGTTCCTCTTTGTATTTGCAGCATCTGTGTGAACCGTCGTTTGTGTGCTTAAGCATGCTGAAGTTGTGCACATTATCACTAATCAACTGTTTTGCTTCCTTTATGGCAATTGTAAAGTGCATAGAAAGAGATTTCTTCACTTAGTTCTACATAAATTTATTAGTATCGTTATCGTTATAATTATAGGTAAAAATCCTCTTGCAGCAGTTACACAGAACCGTTGCGAACGTCATGATCCTGATCATCTCAGATCCTGCAGAATTTAGAATAGCGGACTTGAGTTGAGCTGGTAAAACCCACCCAGTTAGAGTCCACCATGGCTTTCACAGTACTTTTCCCTTCCCAACACCGCGAATGCAGTTGGTCAATTTCTGGACCTGAACCCGAATCGAGGGCGATGAAGGCCACGTGCAGCTTTGCAGTTTGGCAAGACCACTGTACCATTGATTGCAGAACAAATAGCTAGTTGTGGCATTCGAGCTGGCAAGCCTTTGCTCTGCAAACTCGAGGTCAACCGATAGAGCACAGCTCAATATTGACAAAATGGCAAACCCCCCCCCCCCCGAAGAAGCTGTGGGCCTCCTCAAATCTCATCGTAGCAATATTGAAGAGGCGTATTTAGGCATTTCGTTGCTCACGCACCCTTTGGCATAGTCCAAGCAGTGCTAGCAATCGTTGCCCCAAGACCGATTTTGCTGTCTGCTAGTCACAACTGCTACTCCTCAGCTGTGTTATTTAGCTAACACCACCATCTCGACCCGATTATGCCGATCTTCCTGTCCCAATCGTACGAGGCAACAAAAGATGCGAGCATAGCATTCGAACCGTAAGATTGCTTAGATGCAGCATGCAGATCCCAGCAGAGGATGCGAACAGAACAGCTGGCCCAGTTAGCAAGCATTGCCATCAGTTATTTGCTTCCCGAAACTGCCCGCATGTACGACCGCCATTGCTAACTCGACGGCACTTGGCATTGAAAAGTTGGAAGCCAGTTTGCATCATCCATGCACTAATAAATTCGCCGTCGCCCGGCACAGCAAGCTCGGGCTGATTCGGTGAGCATGGCCCCTATGGCGTGCTCACCTCATCCAGTCATCGTCACTTCCGCCACCGCCAGCACCCACGCCTGGTATGGACGGTTTAGATGAGCTCAGGTCACTTTTTCCCATGGTCAGACCGCTGGCGGCCTGCGCAATGGGCCGGAGCCAGTCGTGGGCACCTGCTTTGGTGTCATATCGAGGCTTTGGTGGGCTCTCACATGGCTCGTGGTTGCCCTTCGTGTTCGTATCGTCATCATGTAGAGTCTTCTGCAGCCTCCTGCTAGCAGCCGTGGCCTGTGAGAATTCACAGCAGTGCAGCATCACTTGCTTCTGACCTAAGCTAGTCACGATAGGAGTAAGGACGATTTTACAACACTAGTCATTGCCCGATGGTGACTTGATGGCTCCATCGCACTAAGAAAAACAATGAAAGTGATTGCTTGCAAAAAATGATGTACTAGAGGGTAAAGTCCACCTGAAGAGTGCCCCAAAAGAGCAGAGCTTTGGCCGCAGAACGGCACACAAAGTTCAAGACTATGAATGAAGCCAAAATTAAAAGCTAATTAAAATAGCCAAATTCCAAATTAAGTATTAGTAGAATGCGATATCCAAAACCGTTGGTGACAGTATGCGGGATCGCTGAATAAAGGATGCCAATATCTCTATGCTCCGCTGCATTAAATCCTATTCCTACATTGAATCCAATCCCGATACGAGTTCGGCTTCGATGAATGTCATCATGAACGAAACTAGGCCTGAAACTTTTAACCTATCCCATTTTCAATACCCATTAGTTGACGATGGTAATCCAATGATGTCACAGTTATTACTTTATTGCTGATTCATGGAAAGCCATGGTTTTTGCTTTTAATTTCTGGAGGGGCTTAATTTTTCGTTACTAAGTTATCGTGTGTTATTTTCTTCTTCTGAAGTAAACATCTTGTTAAAAATGTTCTAAAACTTTTAGCAGGGGCAAGATGTTTTTCATGACAGTCGGAAATAGGGCGAAATGGGAGAGGCACATGGAGGGGATTAGAGTGGGAGAAAGAGAAAAATAGATCAAAGAAGAGAAAACAGCAAGAGAAATAAAATAACAATAATAACAATACATTCGTATAGCACCATCAGAGAACTGAACTTATCTCTAGGCATTTTACAGATGCTGCATATAAAGGATTACCAAATTTTTGCTGGTAACATCTGCATGCAGCAGGTATAGAAAGGCCAAATACGAGAGACACTGGTAGGAAAAAGAGAGAGAAAGCAACCGACACAGAGAGAGAGAGAGAGAGAGAGAGAGAGAGAGAGAGAGAGAGAGAGAGAGAGAGAGAGAGAGAGAGAGAGAGAGAGAGACAGACAGACAGACAGACAGACAGAGACAGAGACAGAGACAGAGAGAGACAGACAGAGACAGAGACAAAGAGACAGAGAGTAAGAGAGACAGACAGAGAGACAGAGACACAACTAAAAAGGCAGTGCAATAGTCAGAGGTTGATAGAAACAATTGTACACAGGCCAAGAAGTCAAAGACAGAGACATACAGAGGGAGACAGAGAGAAAAAGACACAGTAATATAGAGATGCGGCAAGACAGAGCCAGACAAAAGAGAGAGCAACAGAGGGGGTATATCGTGAATAGTGCTCATGCTAACTGTGCAACGTAAGAATAGTCAAAAAAGTGAAAATGAAAAAAGAAAAAACAAGATTGTGTGGCCCCCATACGCAATGGTGACCATTGTTAGTTGCCAAAGGTGGATGGATGATGAAACAAACTTTCATACTTATTCGTGTGTCAAGCATCGGCTACTAAATTGATTCAAGCAGCAGGCTATTGCTAATCCTTGTAAGTGTGGCTTTTTTTAGTCACCTCAAATCGGTCATGTGGTACATGGTCTTACTGACATTTTAAAGTAGGTAAATCTGCAACAGCCTGCTTTTCTAAACAGTGGTATCAAGCCGTGCTCGTTAAAACGGATGGTCGATAATAATAATAATAATAATAATACATTTGTATAGCATCCTCAGAAAACAGAACCTCTTTCTAAGCACTTTACAGATGCTGTATAGAAAGCCGATGAGTCTGAAAGCTCACCGTCAAATAAAGTTGATACGAATGGCAGAACCCTTTGTCACGGGCTTGACCTGCCGCGTAGCCAATCCATGAAAAGGTCGGCATTCAATTACGGGACCAATTCTGCAGCATTTACAAATCCGGTATTCGGCTAAGCATCATGTATCTGGCTTTATATACCCTTAGCTCCTGCTCACACGCTCTGTGCGGTGCCAACAAATAAATTGACGAAAACAGAAAGAACCACTCAGACATGCAGGAACCACATTTCTGCATGCACGCAAAGTCATTGCACCTTATTATCACACGATTACCTTTGGCTTGGCGTCTGCGATGTTTGAAAAAATCGCCTGCTTCGGTGTCCTGAGATTATTGACTGGTTTGGGTGAGTTTGCATCCGCGAAACTTCTGGGAGATCGGCTGCCGAAAAAGTTGCTCGGTGGGCGACTGTCAAGAAGGCTCATGGGTGATTTCACGTTGAGGGTGTTCACTGGTGAGCGAACATCCAAAATATTTACTGGAGACTTTGCATCAAGCAGGTTCCTTGGTGAGCGCACGTCGAGCACGTTTTTAGGTGACCTCATCTCACTCAACGGTTGCCGAAATGATGACGAGGGAGATACACCCGCTCGGCGCGAGTCAAGTATTGGAGTGCTAGCTGCACCCAGGTTTTGCCCGACTTGGAAGTACGAGCTCTTCAGCATAAGTGCTGCAGTTGGCCGCCTCACAGGATCCCATGCAAGTGAGTCGCGCATCAACTGGAGTGCATCGGCACTGGCGTTGGGAATGAGTGACTTGAGATTGGTCGCAGCACATTGAGGCCATCGAAAGTTCATAGCCATTGCTAGTTGGTGGCCTTCGGGCCAATCGGACTGCAAAATGCAGTAACGTGCGACTTGGAGTGCCACGCACAGCAGACAACGAAGCAGATGCAGCACAGCAGCCGGTCTATCACGGCCGTTATCTGCTCTCAGTAAGAAGAAGAACTCCTCGGCAGCACAACATCAAGCTCTAGGCATAGCACTAACCTTGCTGGGTGTGCCAAGGACCATACAGACTCGGAAGACCTGGTCGATCTCGCTACTACCCGGAAAAAGAGGCCTAAGTGTATACAGCTCGGCCATGATGCAGCCAAGAGCCCAGATGTCGATGGGCGAGTTGTAGTTGGTCGAACGCAACAGGATCTCAGGTGCTCGATACCTACATCCACAAAACCGGCATACATGACTGGCGAATCTGCCGTTTAGACGAGCAGCAGCAGTGGCAGAGCAGAGAGAATGGTGCATGAAAAGTCATTGAAAGATTATTATATCCCTAGAATCAAGTTATGGATACAAGGGAGCAAGTACCTATGGCCACCCACTGCCAAATGTGAGTGCCTGTGCATGCACTGTTAGCTCGCAGTGACCTTCACATACCATCGAGTCGAAACATAGTCTGTAAAAGGCGGCTGCGAACGGATCTCGCGTGCAAGACCAAAATCTGCTATTTTAACCAGTTCCGGTCCAGAACAGAGCAGGTTTTCAGGTTTCATGTCTCTGTGGAAGTAGCCTGATAAGAAATAACACAAAAATCATGTGATGATAATGATGAGATAACGGACATCAGAATATACGTCGTACAGCACTTTCAGAGCATTCTGTATACCTCCAAGACGATTATTGACACGAAATAAGTGTTAAGCTCGGTCGAATGAGAATGGCAGACAGCTAGTAGCCATGAGCGGATAAGATGAGGGTAAAGGCATTCGCTTGCCGACTACGTAACAGCATTCTGACTCTGTGCAGTGAGTTGACGGAAAGAAAATCAAGAGGCACCTTCACGAGTATCTGTTATGTTGAGAAGTCGGCATGCACCGGTAAACACAACATGGTTAGTAGTTGCATCAAATATCGGTGTAAAGAAATAAAGTTTCATTCAAGATCTGCAAATTCGGCATGCTAGCAAGAAAAAAATAATGGTAAGAAGCACTTATTCGGAGAAGCAACTGGCAATCAGCGAGCCTACCATTCTTGTGCATGAAGGCCAGACCCTGCAAAATCTGGTAGACGACATTCCTCACAGTAGCCTCAGGTATGAGTTTGTCCCTAAAAGGACATACATATAAGCTCTGCACCAGCTACCATAAGTGGAGATAAGCAAGTTAAAAATCTTGAGAAAGATGAAAAAACTGCTCGAATGCAATACTGCAGGAGTAGCAGATGCACTGCAGTACGGCATCAGTCTGCATAACTTGCAGCATAGCACTGCCGGCAGGCAGCTAGCCAGAGGGGCTTTGAGACCAAACGTGTTTCCCTTTGCTAAATCTTCCTGATACTTACATAGACCATCGATAGCACGAGGGAATAACCAGCACACTTTAGGCCACGGGAAACCATGGACAAAGAGAAAGGATCAGTGGCAGCAGTGAGCAGCAGTTTTTCCCAGTTTTTCCTTTCCTAGTAGCCCCGATTAGAAGAATGTGCCTTTGAAGAATGTGTAGTACAGTAGCACGAAAATGCATGCAGTGGTCAAGTTCAAGTCTGCATCGCGGTCTCTAATAAGGAATTATTTGTAAGATGTCTTGATATCTAAAAGAAAAGCAACGTTTGCCTGAGTAGGCATGAGTAGGTCACTGAGTGGGTCACTTGCAAGCTCATTGCTGTGCATGACATTCTGCTCGTGGAGGGCAGCCGGGCATGGAATTGATTTTTGCCAGCCGCCTGTAGTCTCAAGCCGTTCAAATGCAATTGCTTGGTGACCAATGCGTTGGAGTCTGATGAAAAGCTCCACAATTGCTTCATTGTGGTCCCTTATTGACTTGGCCAGCCTGTGCTGCAGACACCAACCAACAATCCAATCAGTCGATTGGGAGAGCAAGTGAATATAATGGCAGATCACGGTCATCGGATGCACTTGATATTTCGTTCTTTCTGTAAACCCTGCGACACTCCGTACTTCAAGCACTGCAGAGAGATGTATTTACCAAGCAGTTGTCACCATGCCATGCGGTCAATGGCCGGAGAATGTCACATTTGCTTCACCGCCGTCGGCAAGCGAAAAGCAGCTTTTGGGAAGCCTGCGTGTCCCTATACCTACTTTGACTGTCAAGACCTTTTCCAGTCAGAGACAGCCACGAATGGCTAAGCACAATGAAAGAAACTGCAGTCCTAGGAGGTTCAACAAAGTACCCCATCCCTAACTGGTAGTAGGCACAATTTCTCTAGCAGATTGTCGGTGCTCAGAATCAAATGATGTAAACACGCAGCAGGCCAACAACAGCAAGCATCACTTAAGATGTACCGGGAGTAACTCGTGTCAAGTTCAACAGCTTTAGAATGACCAGGGCAGATGCTATAATAATAATAGCAAAAAGCTCGGTCGAGAGGCCCTGGGGCACACGGCAGCCTTCTCTAGAGCCGGAAGTGGTCGAGACCTTGTCATTGACAGAGAGCACCGGCTGGTCGTACCTATCGTGTCAGCCAGCAGTCAGGAGATCTTCTGACCACGACCAGTTATACATAAATTACAACCAAAGGGCAAACACGAGACATCCCCTACGTGATCGTCGATATGCAGTCTTTATAACAGTACTGCTAGTCATGTTCACCTGCATGAGTAGGCATATGCAAACAGCACGTGCTAGCATTTCATTTACATTAATACGACGAAATAAAAAGGTAACTGGAAATAGTGGCATTAGGTAATTAGAGAACTTATATGTACGTACACCAAATAAACATTCCAGAATCAACTTTCACGTATCGGTATATAGTTGCAGCAACATAAACTCAGTTCCTGTGCAAGTCTTCTTAAAAACAGCATACTGACAGCTTTCTATTATGAGCAGAAGTCAAGTATACACACCTGTCCTTCATCATTTGATAGAGATTTTCTTTCATGAACTCAAAGACGAAGTACAGATTATCATTTTCTCGAATGACTTCTCTGAGCTTGACGATGTTTACGTGGTTTAGTTTGCGCAATGACTGAAATGTAAGGGAAAAACAGAGCTGGGAGCCTCATGGTTGCTTGCCGAAAGAGATAAAAAATAATTGCATCATACGATGCTGCTTCAAAAGAAATATTGCCAGCTGGCTCCTGTAGCTGCAAGCAGACTGCAATGAGCACATACCTTCACCTCCCGTAAATTCAGGCACTCATCCCAAGAATAATATTTCTTTTTCATCCTAAAAGAGCAATCCACCGCAGAAGTAAGTGACAAGCAGGCAGGCAGCTAACGATGGTGCCCAGCAGATGCATTGGCTTGGCTTTCACCTTTTCTTCTTTGTAATCATTGTAATTGGCAGGTTATGAAGGCCGAGGGTCAAACAGTGGTGTCTCCTTATGCATCTGGCACGTTTCTGGCTACAGCAACTATTGCATGTATCTGAAGCCAAGCAGGACCTCTCCCTCCACCCAATGCACAATGCTGAGCCGAAAGTTCTTAGCCAAAATTGATTGCCCTGTGCTGTTAAACTGTGCTTGGCTCATTGCATCATGACGAGGCAAAAATAACTGTCGAAGCAGTCATCAAATAATTAGGCTGCAACCAAATAGTCACAGTCCTAGTTACTTCTCATTATACATACACATATATATATATATGTGTGTGTGTGTGTGTGTGTGTGTGTGTGTGTGTGTGTGTGTGTGTGTGTGTGTGTGTGTGTGTGTGTGTGTGTGTGTGTGTGCATACATATATATTATCGACATTCCTAAATTTGCCCAATGCCGTTTTAGCAGAACTGTAGTGCACCATCGTAAGTTCAAGACTAACAAAAGTAAAAAATGTACGAGTCTGAGGACGGATCGTAGCCACTGTGAGGCCTACTGTGGGCAGCACACAGCAAGCGACAATCATGGGTCTCCATGCTTATCCACGCAGAGTGTGCTAAGTTGCTCTGCACGTATTTCTAAGAAATGCCAAACACTACAGTGTTAACTTGAACGTCCAACAGTCGGCAGATACATTTGGATGAACATATTTAAGCCAATGCGAGTAAAAACTGCTCGGTAAATGTATGTTCATCCAGGAGCCGTACAGGCAAACCCTGTAGGGCCCTCTGGCATTCAACAGCAGGTGGCAATGGCAGCGTGCACGTGCTTTATGTCACTGCGAGACCGTGGAAGTATTTAGCTTGCTGATAAACGGGAAGCTGCCATAATCTCAGGACCCAAGTGATGCGGTTCTGGGGTATTGTGTAACTACACTGGGCAAAAATCTCCAGCCGATTCTAGAAATGAATAGTTTCTTCTTTTGAAAACTATAATCTGGAGGACTTTCCAGCTCATGTGCAAAGGCTAGCAAGAGTACATTCTCGGAATTCTCTCATTTTCATCAGTAGGTAATAGCGATAATTATAATCCTGGAATTCTTACACATAATAAGGAAATTCGTACGATGGCCGGCATTAGAACTCATTAACGTTTAGAGAGCTGAAAATGACTTACTTCTTGATGGCCACTTTTTCGCCTGTGTCGAGAGACGTAGCCAACAGGACACTGCCGTAAGTACCATCGCCAAGTTGCTTTGACACGTGATATCGGTTCATGATTAAAAAACTGAGGACATCGTACTGCACGTGCAGGCCAGCCTGGGCTCCAGCACGAGAGCGAGCACGCTCTGAACGTAGTCTCACGTCATTCTGCAAAAAGAGAACTGCCCATCGTCGTCTGCTGAACGCCGTAGAGGTCTACTCTTGAGTGTCAGCTTACGCTGCAAAACGCATCAATGCATGATCAATCAGTTTCATTACGGTCTGTTTGTGTGAATAAGAAGGTAAATATTTACAGCAAAATAGATATGGCGGGTGCCCCGGACGTTTTAAGTCCGCCGACGTTGTAGCTATAACCTACCTCTTAAAGAACGCCTCCAGACGGTTGCTATCCTGCAAGATATTGTATGATGAGGGGTACTACACAAGCAGCCAGACACTCCCGGGGGATGACTGCCTCAGCGACCTCCGAAGCCCACGGGACCACTAGACAGCAAGCGGAAGTCCCGAAAGACGCTCATCCATGACGACGGCCATAGATAATCCATAGGTGCATCCGGCTTTTGTCGGCAATGTAACGTCCTTGCTATGCCCAGTTGCAATCTGGCTATGATACTTGTAGTCCTGCTATTGACTTTGTTCTGTTTTTAAATTCGGGATGCTTATTTCCGCAGTGAATTTTTGACATGCTAGCTTATAGGTGATCCCTAGTTGTCAGTCTCGCTGACGCCGTCAAATTTGACGCAGCCGAGTGATGCAGTTGGTGGTCGGTGTGCTGCTGATTTAACAGCTTCTTTTTGAATAGCGACAGAAGAGCCTTTGCGGCTATCACCAACGCTTGCAGTGGCGATAAAGGATCGCCCGCCGCAGAATTCGTACTCACGACGTCGGGGCCGAGGGCGCACAAAGTAACCGCCTCACCTAGTGATGAGCCATTAGGGCTCACCGCTGTACCACATCCTCTGAACACGACTGTCTATCTCTGGGAAACCGGCCTTAGAAAGGTTGAAGCTCACAAGTTTAGTGTCTCGTTGCCCTTGAGCGATGAATGGACTCCTACTGGGAAGCGCGTTGGGGTGGTTACGTGCATTATCTTCCTATAGCTATTGCTCGTCGACTACCGTCACATACAATAATGGTTGTGTAAGTCCTGAACCAACGCTATCCTACTCAGAACGCAGGTCAAACCATGGTTCAGAGTACGATATTTACTTCAGGCAGTGGACATCGGAATAGCGGAAAGGATTGCATTACGTGTGCGCTACAGCGCACCGGGCACGTGGTGCGACTCGGGCACAGCGAGCGGACTATTACTAGCTGTAAGCCGTAATTCATATGCGTATTGCCGGAGGATGCAATAATGGCTACATGGGCTGCCGTGCATAAAATATTACTGCTTGGCTTTCTATGCAAAAGAGGCAGAATTAAGGGTAATGAAATTGCTCAGCGTATACACTAATGGTGGCGTTGGCATGGTGGCACGTGGAGCTTGGTCAGTAACGCCAGCGAGCTAATTAAATGCCAAAACTACGGCTTCTTGCGCACCCCTCTGACTGATATAACCTGATATAGCATAAGCAGAAGACAAGGACATTAAATATTTTCCCGAAATGAACGCAAGCTTTAGCCAAGGACTCCAGAGCCCAATTTCTGTAGGCGCAGGGTGCTTATGCAGGAGAATCTCCGCTTGTCGAAGTCAACAGGCGGCCATGAACTCAAGGAAAGACATGTGGACTACGAGCTTTCCATAAACTGCCTCAAAGTCAAGTGAAATGCCACGCTATAAGTGAGACTCGCCATCCACGACGCAAGACCGGATGAAAAATTGTAGCGCGAATACGAAGTGAGAATTATATAATTAGTCATTGTGCTTAGCCTAAAAAAAAACCGTCAAAGAGTGTGGTACTAAAAACTAGATCACAGACGAGAGCATAAAAAGAACAGAACGCTGCAGAGAGACGGAGCCATTTTGAAAATAAAAGGCAACCTTGAAAATCTTTTCTGCTTGCTCCTTTTGATATCGTAATTACAATTGTTCTACTGGCTGCTTAAACAGAAAGAGCTGATCTGAAAAAGATGCCCCCTTCGGACTACTTGTGAGCGCATGCAACTAAACCTCTCCACCCTAATCAAAGGCAGCACTATGTGGGGGAAAATATCCATGGTCTAAGATTTTACTTACCGTTCAATTGCATTTCACTTTGCAACAAATGTAAAGCGCCTAGAAAGAGATTAAGTTCTCTGAGAGCGCTTTATCAAGTGCATTATTATTATTATTATTATTATTAAAAAAAGGCCCACACTCTGCCTGGGTAAGCTCCCCAACCGAGGTTTCGTCAACGGGACCGAACTTGTTTCGATGAAAATAAATCCTGCGATTGAGACTACTCCTCCGAGCACTATGCCAAAACTTTCAGTTCGTTCTCGCGTGCACTCAGAATGACTCAGTTTGTTGTGACACTCTGAATTTTTAGCTTTTCAAAATGCCCGACATTAACGCTTTAAGTGAGTATTTAGCTTAAAGTCCACTAAGCTCAGAGGCAAGCAACCAAAATTGCTCGTAACTGTAGGCGATGTCTACGAGGATGCCTTTCCGTCTTATAATTTCCGAATGCGATTTACAGGTCCAGTAAGTGCTCAAGTTCTACTAATTCTCGCGGACGATAAGCAAATATTCCAATTCTTGCCTATTGAATATTCAAAGGAAAGACTTTGCTTTCGCTGTTTAAACAGGGGAACTAGACCCCACAATTATTTAAAGAACATACGACAGTGATACTGCTATTGTTGTGTGCGCCTATTACTTCTCGGGCACTAATGTATGCCCCACCTGCAGCAGGTGGTTGAGAAATTGGCTCAGTGCAGCCTTTGATGTAAGCATGTGGCCCAGCACAGTGGCTCACCACAGATGCACTCCTTTATCTGTGGTGAGTCAGCCCCTAGCTCGTATATGTGCCCGCTGGGGGAATAAAGATAGAGTCTCGTTCACCGCTCACGTTCGCCCGATCGTGTCTTCGCGTCCCCGTGAGACTACACTAGCGCTGCTGCAGCCGGAGACTCGGTAACATAACACTATCGAGCTTAGCATAAGTAAAGTAATGTATGGATAAGGCAATACAACTTTACGTGCATCCGCTACTAGAGGCCATATATACACACTAATCCATTCATGAAATGCATAGGACGCCAGGCGAACCCTCTCGCGCAGGCTTCCCCTACTTGCGAGTTGGTTTGGTCTAGCGGTTAAGGTGCTCGCCCCGGCCAAGGTCTGACTGAGGTCGTGGGCTCGAGCCCCGAGGCACATGTGAAGCGCCTGAATAAAGATTTAGTTCTCTTGGGGCGCTATATAAATGAATTATATATTTCTTTTTGCCCGGACCTGCTCTAGTCGTGCAGCGGATTCGCTCTCCGGTCTGCCATGGCAGACATAGCGGTTTCACTTGGCACTCAGTTGGCAATGATATACATAAGCGTTCATTCGCGTCGCACACTTGGTTACAGCTCGAGCACGTTAGTAGAGGTTCGAAGTCGATGCTTTAGAGCCCTGAGCTGAGTGTCGAATGAAAAGTAAAAAATGTTGAATGCATTTATGCATCGACTTTAGACAAACTTAATCTATATCCAGGCGCTGTTTTTATGCCACAGGGCTCAAGCTCACGACCCTGTTATTTAAAGGCAAATCGTTGTAGCTCCCACAATCAATAGAGCAGAGGCTGCTCTTCGCAAAATTATTTTTCTGACTCGGTCGCACGGCAGATGGCCTCTGATTGCACTGTATTTTGGAATGACTAATGCAGGCTGACCTTTTGAATGCAGGCTGTTATATTGATACAGGCTCACAGCCAACGACTAATTAAAAAGCTCGTTTCAAACACGTCGACCCCGATTAAGCTCCCAAAACTGAGTAAATAACTGGTGTAGGTTGTTGAGTGGATAAATGAAATGATGTAGCTTGAATCCGGAATGAAATTTTCCTGCCGAATGATTCTTGTCAATGTGTCCTGCAAGCAGCTTAGCGACCATCTTCTCGAGAATCTATGACAAAAATAGAGGAATAGAAGTTGTGGTTTAGTTTGATCGGACCTCTGGAGCCAATTAACGTAGGTTTAACAAGGTTAGGAAAAAGGTACATTTTTGAAGGGTATATGCGAGTACTATCAGGACACGGTGAGATATGAGTTTATGGATTTTCCAAAGGTCTGCCTCTCAAAAAATGCATCTCGACAACTATGCAGGGCAATTATTTAAGAATGGTCAGAGTTTAAGACATCGCAAGTTGTTCGCATCCGTAGAAAAGTAGACCAGACCTGGTTCGAGAATTTACAAAAAACAATAGCACAGTTGAAGCGAGAAACCACAGAACTACGTTTTCTGCTGAAAATAAATTATGGTACCTAATAAAACTGCTACTGAACTATTAAAAAAATACCTAAAAGGAAATAGGCCTGGTGATCTGCATGCAGTACAAAGTTTCTGCTGAGATTACGAAAAGGTAGTTCAATTGAGTACACAGAGTTGGCAAACCGAAGAGTTAATAGCTAAGAAATTGTTTGAAAGCGTTCTCTAGTTCATTTTTCATCTAAAAAAGCTGTTTGGCCTTTTTTATTATCTGCTGTCAATTAATTGCGTTGTTTTAGAACCACAACAGGCTTTTAGTTGTGGATGCTTAAAATAGCATGCTTCCGACCCATTAAGATGGCTGAGAAAATGCTCAAAATGGTTGTTGAGATACATATTTAGAGAGGGGCTATTTGAAACATCCAATATAGTTTACTCTCCAGTGTTCATACGCTGCTAATCAATAATATACTTCGAAAATGCAACCAATTTCTACTCCAGATACTGCAAAATTGGAGTCATTTAGCAAGTTCTTGCATCTAGTAAGCAAACCGATGTGGTAGCAAGCATTGTTTGTGATAAATAGTTCTAGCTCATGTGAATCCCGTGTGGTAGTGGAATTCATTTGGCCGACACTCCATAAAACGTTGAAATATTTGGGGTTACATCTTGATCGCCAGGGTTTTCCAGAATTGTTCAGGCCAGCACCCTTTTTGTCTTGCAACAACAGAAGATGCACTATGGTACCATGCGAGGTGTCAGCGTTGAGGTTAACTTGTTTCCTAGTCAGTTCAGCCATGGCCACCGTGAATGTGGCTCATTCCGTGGGATCAATTGTGGTGATACGGCTACATGATAAATAATTAATACTTAATTAGGAACGCACATAGTGGCTCTGAACAATGATCCGCCGAACCAGCACGCAGATGCACCAGAAGATGTACTATGGTACCCCACGAGGCGTCAGTGTTGAGATTTACTTGTTTCGTGGACAGTTCAGCTAGAGCTAGGATGGATGCCGGTTGAGCAACGGATACAGAGCGAAGTTCTTACGCTGACCCACAAGGCCCGCTACGGCTTCGCTCCGTCATACCTAGCTGAACTGCTGCATCAGTTTCAGCCTGTTCGCGCCCTCAGGTCCTGTGTGGACAATAAATTAGCTGTCCCATTCCTCCGCTTAAAGACCGTTGGCGACAGAAGCTGTGGCTCTGCAGGTCCTAGACTGTGAAACTCGCTTCCACAATTCTTGAGCAACGACAACTACTCTTCTGCTGCCGACTATGGCACATCTTTTTCAGCGGTCCTGAACTGCAACTTCTATGCTACTCACTACATCAACTGCTGTCCTGACTCTGCTATGCTTCCCACTTTCTCTTTGTTGCGTGAGACGAAGTCTGTTGGCTGTCGAATGCGTACCGAAAGCTGCTTAGGCTGTGAGTGCGCTATACAAAACTCTCCTGCGTAACATCCACATGGTCTTTATGACTTTGTGGAGTTACAGACGGAGATACATTGCATTACATTATAATTGTGCTAGCATAATGACTGTGTGTTAATTACGTAGGATCCATTGTGCTGATACAGCTACATGATAAAAAGTTAATACTTTATTAGGAACGCTCATAGTGGCTCCTGGACATTAGTCCACCGCACTAACACGCCGCAGCGCTTATAACGGTGCTAGTCCTTACAGATGTGTGTGATAAACCAGTAGAGCTAGCGCCACGAAGCACGGCTAGAGAGTCGTGGAAGGTGCCTCTATGTATTAGGATGTGGCGACGAAAGCATAACAGTAATCAAGAATGCCCTACCTTAATGACAAGCCCGTCTCGTTGGCGTATGTAGCTGCATATTATATAGAGCAGAGGCTGCTCTTCGCAAAATTATTTTTCTGACTCGGTCGCACGGCAGATGGCCCCGATTGCACTGTATTTTGGAATGACTAATGCAGGCTGACCTTTTGAATGCATGCTGTTATATCGCTACAGGCTCACAGCCAACGGCTCACAGCCAGCAGCCACTGCTCGAGAGGGCCGCGTGTGTCGACCAGCTAGCGTGACGTAAAATTGATGAACAATCTCTTCAGATGGCTTATTAAAAAGTTTAAGCTTTAAAATATTATATGTCCAGCTTATTATTACCACAAAAAGTACCATTGATACTTTCAACAACTTTCGTAGCCTACCTGAGTTAACATTCCAACGTTTTATTCGAGTCAGCAGGTCGCTAAATTAACAAGCAGTACTACCAGACAGCCCTAGGTCAACTGTTCTAAAAGGCCCAAACCTGGCTGATAAATGGGATGGCTTCTTATTAAGCTCAAAATAACCCTACATTTGACGGATAACTCGTAAGACAGATGCCCTCTGAGAGAGCTAAAAGGTAGGAGAAATTACGCCAATATTTTCATCTACAAAGCAAATACGTATGCATATAATGAACGACTTTTTATTAAGCTCAAGGTGACACTATATGTTGTCATACATTGGCACGACCTGATGTATCTGAACGAAGCCGCCCCCACTATGCTACGGTAGGCAACCCGTTTTATCTGACTTTGTGTAGCTATACAACTTGCGTCGCATGACGCTTATAGACCTGACGATTACGAACTCAACTCGTCTGTAGGGAAATCCTACTCGCTGCTTATTGGCTTAGATTATTGCTGTCTCGAGAGTTGACTGACGCTTCTTAAATTAGAATGATTTACAGCTGAATTGGTCACAATCTATGGCGAGCATCTTGTTAAAGCATCACTGGCAGATTCGTGGCAAAACGTGCTCTGGAGTGAATACCCTCTTGTGATGTTACCAGTATGTAATACGATCAAACTCTGTGGCTAAAGGCTGTAGGTTTATTTATATTCTGTTTTTGGGAAATATTGGATAGACCACCGCCGCACTCGAGACGGTGAGCAGTGCACGGTTCTCTGAGATTAAGAAGTCGCTTTGAGGCTCGCTTCGGCGCTGAGAGCTTTTGTTCAACTTCTGTGACCAACAATTCATTATTGAGACACCCATTTTGCAAGTAACTACACCTAACTGCACTAAGGTAAGTCAAGCAGCCCGTACGGTTGGCGGCCACAACAAACGGGATGAATGCAACTCAAAAGCCAGTTGATAACAAAACTATACGCATGCCCTCAGACGGAACTCAACGATTTGGCTTAGGAACGCAAATCGGGTCACCTAAAGCCAGGGCTTCGAGCTCCGTTTTTAGAGCAGGACGACGAAACTCTATAGCTTAGTTGGTAGAGCAAGGAAATAGAAAAAGAGCGAAGACAAATCGGAGCGCTTGCCAGATCGCTTCCCGCTCAACGAAAAGATCTCCTGATTTTAGTTTAACAGCAGACGGCCTTTGATCGTACTGCTAAGACTTCCCTACAGCTCCTTCTGAACTAAAGTCCTTTTACCACTAATCATTAGGTCATGCTTTCTTCACAGCATCTGTATAGTCCCTAGAAAGAGAGTCAGTTCTCTGAGGGTGCTGTACACATGCATTGTTATTATTATTATTATTACCACAAGTGCAGTAGGTGAAACACGGGCCATTCAAAGCAGCCACATGAAAAACACTCGTAGAGCTGGCGCTTCAAAACCCGGCTAGCGAGTCGTACGAATTGCACAGGTACGCCGACGGTAGCAGATCGCAGCTGCAATCAAGAGCGGCCGTACCTTGATATTACAAGTCTATGACGTGTATGTAGACCTGAATTTTCGATATATATATATATATATATATATATATATATATATATACAGTATATATAGAGAGAGACAGACAAAGAGGTAGACGGAGACAAAGAGGCAGAGAGACAGAGACACGTAGAGAGAAACAGAGAGAGACACAGAGACAAAGAGACAGAGACAGGCATAGCTTGAGAGACAGAAAAATAAATAGATGGAGAGAGAGAAGAGAGAGAGGCAGAGCGAGAGAGAGAAGCAGAGAAAGGCACGTGTGCATATTATATTGAGCCAAAGTGTACCACTCCAATAGAAGGCCGCTCTACGACTAACTATTACTTCAGACTATTAGCTATACATTCAAATCTACAGCTTATGACATGTCTGGTCCCATAGATTATAGTTCAGGATCTACTAAAAATCTCTTACGCCGTCATGGTTACGCAGATTTTTTCTTTTAGTACTGCATGTTTAAACTACCGGTACCCCGTTTCAAATCTTTGTCGAAGGAAATTGCAGTTAAATTTGCGAGTGCTTCATTTCTCAATTATATTAGCATGCTTGTTTCCTGTTCAGCACAATGTAACGCTTGCCATTGTACCATTTGCAGTGTGCACCACGGTCAGGTCCTGTTTCAATAAGACAGGGCTTCGCGAAGAATTCGCCGCCCGCTTTACTTGATTCAACCTTAGTACCGATGTGCATTTCGTATCGTAACTCGTTGACTAAAGTTTATTCTCACAGAAGCGGCTGTTAAAGCTCGAAAGTCAGCAGGAACTGTCGAACTTCTGAACTGTGAACCGCGAAGCATCGCCAAAATTAGCAAAACAGGTCACAATACGGTTTATAACTTTAATAATTTGAGAAAAGGGGTAGTTCACATCTAGGTACACTCAACATCTTCAGAGATGCTATTACCAGCACCGCTCTGCTATATGCTGAACCATTATCATGCTGATGCTTTCTTGAAGAAGTGGCAGCATGAAGGCGTCCTTTCCTTGGCAAGTCGAACGGCATAGTAATATTTGTAGTGGTAAGGGGTATAAATCCAGGTAAAACTTCCCTTGCAGCAAATTTAAATGCCTAGAAAGAGATTGAGTTCTCTGGGGACGCTATATAAATCGTGTTATTATTGTTATGAACCCTAGCCATAAAATGAAAACACAAAATTAATATAATATAACAAAACCATTATCATATAGCATTAGCACTTTATACAAGTAAAATCATGGTTTCCCAATAAATTAGTGCTCACTTGCTAATTAAGTGCAAATTAATTAGTTGCAATTGAATGAAATGGCTATATAACTCCGAGTTAATAAGGCTAAGAGCTTGTGCCAAAGTGACCGCACTTCAGCTTCAGATAAGAGAATCCTTCCATTTACTACAGAGTGAGTCTCTCGGAGAAGATTGTGATGATATTTAAGAATGTTTTTGATTGAATTCAATATAAAAAAAACTGCTCTGGTGATTCACTACCAATTTCTGTGCTTGCGCGGCTCTGTGAACCTTTAACCGCAGCTTTGCCGCGCCTATGCCAAAGTTGCAAGATTGCATAAGGAATGCTGCGTCTTACGTTTAAAATTTCAATTTATGCAATTCTTTTGAGACAAGATAAAATACTTTGTTGTAACGCGTTGTTCTCGGATTTTCGCGTTACCTTACACCAGCTAATCGTGTTATGCGCAGGTATGAGGTTGCATGTGAACCTGCAGCGTAAAAAACTCCTTAAATTTTCCTTCATCATGATTAAATGAGACTTCATTTTAGTCCGTCGAGTTGCTTTTATACTAATAGTGGTGAAATTTAGAAGTAATTTCAAGCAGAGAGTGCAGTCAAAGTTTAATAAGTTATAAGATAGTTTTAGTGTTGTTGCACTAGGGAATTGCTGATTCACTTGTATTTGCATAAACTGCTACAGATCTCCGTAGAGAGTTCTTCGGTCCGAAGCCCATGCAAGATTGAACGAATGCGACTGTGGTTACAATAAAGAGAGCAATGATATATAAATATATATAAAAAAATTATATATATATATATATATATATATATATATATATAGCTGTATGTGTTTGTTATATATTTAAGTGTATTGATAGGGTTATTTCAAAACTAAATCTGAGAAATTAGACTGTTTCTCAGAGAATCAAAAGGCATTAGTCGGCCGGTAATCTAGGATTCGCCGTTTTTCTGGCAACCATGCCCGCTTGACCGGAATCGCAAATATGCAGCCGTAGTAGCTGTATCTTGCAGTTCATGCTTTGGCCAATTTATTGCCCCGCGATTCGGCGGCGGCTATCCTTTTATGTCTACATTTTGTTGTGAGTTAATGGTCGGGCCCTTTGATATTAACCAATTCCCTATTCTTTGATGAACATGAGGGCATATGGATCGAGATGGCAGAGTGAGAAGATTTTGAAATAGCCTACTGGTCCGCCAAGCTAAGGAATCAGCTCACAGAAACTCTTGAAATTATGAGAAATGCTCATGAAAATGTCAATGTCAAACTTTGTATCGTTGTTAGTTGTGATGACTGGGCTGGAGCACGCAGGGTTAAACCTGCTGATTTCTCGGAAAACGTAATCAGCTTCGCTACTCGACTCTGCTAAGTGGAGAAATTCTGAAAACTGGAGCTCTGTTTAGTGTTTTGTAAACACTACTTACTACATGATATAGTCTCGTACTAATGCGACTGGGCCATCAATATCACTCGATTGCTCGAATTTGAGTTTGCTTTCACCTGCTCCTAGTGAATATTCTACGAAAGAGAATTTTTAGTTAGTAGGTATGTGATCAAGATATGTAGACACTCAGTTCTCTTATTAAAAACTGATTGCATTTCTGAGTAAGCTTAGTTATTGGCTGGGTATTTTAACTGATACAATTAACTTTTTAAACGCTATGTCACCCCCTTCAAAAATTGCAATTAATAATAATAATAAAAATAATAATAAATGTGATAAAGCGCCCTCAGAGAAATCAATCTCTTTCTAGGCGCTTAACAATTGTTGAAAAGGAAGCACAATCAAGTGGTTAGTGTTAGCATGCTCAATAAACAACTACAATAACATGGTTAGGGATGGCTTGCACGGGGTCAGCATGCATAAGCACATAAATAAATAAAAATATTTAAATATAACTCATTTGTATAGCGCCCTAAGAGAACTTAATCTCTATTCAGGCGCTTCACATACATCAAGAATCACAAGGACTGACCAAAGGCTGTCATAAATAGATGCGTTTTTAATTTCTTTTTAAATGTGGTCAAGTCAGGGGATGCCATGACGCAAGTCGGGAATGAGTGCCAGGCTTTAGCAGCATACGAACTAAAGGCATGGTCTCCAAAAGATTTGAATTTTGTACGAGGTTTAGGTAAACAATTAGATTCCGAAAAGCGGGTGGAATGATGCTTAGCGTGTTGGGGGAGTAGATCTGATAGGTAGGCTGGAGCCAAAGAATGAAGGGACCTAAAAGTAAGTGAAAAAACCTCGAAGTCGGTGCGTTGCTTGACTGGGAGCCAGTGCTGGTTGGCGAGAAGTGGTGAGTGATGTGGCAACTGCTACGCTCACGACAGACAAGGCAAGCTTCAGAGTTTTGCACCAGCTGTAAGAGCCCGATTGCACAGTCTTGTAAAGCAGCAAGCAGTTAGTTACAAAGGTTATGACTGGACGTCACAAATGCATGGACCCATTTAGATGAGGGATCCCTTTCTAAAAAAGCCCAATTTTAGCAATGTTAGGGAGCTGATGTGGTCGTCCAATGAAAGGTCACTTTGGAACATGATACCTATATTTCGTGCACATTTAACAGGAGATATGCTGGCAGAGCAGGTTGTGAGCGTTAGCCTTTCCAATTTCTGAATTATAGTTGGTTTGCCTATAAATAGTAGACCTCTTGAAAGCGTCACTTAAGCTGTGTAAGGTGCCTCTTATAGAATGGAGGTCGCATACATGCACCTCCGTCTGTAATTTCACAAAAACTGTATTAGTGTTAGGCACGAAAGTTTTCTATTGCACACTCAAAACCTAAGAGGTTTTCGGTACGCCTTCAATAGCCAACAAACTTTATCTCAAGTAACAAAGAGAAAATGAGAAGCTTAGCTGATTCACTAGAGTATTTGAGGTAGGGAGTAAGGAAATATATAATTCATTTGTAGCGCCCTAAGAAAATGTTGTCTCTAATCAGACGCTTTGCATATGCCACGAGGCTCAAGCACACGACCTCGGTCGGCAGCTGCACTCACATTGACCTTGGTCGGGGTCAGCACCTTAACCAGTGGCCCAAACCAGAGAGTAGCATGGAAGTAGCCGCTCAGGATAGCTGGACGTATATATATATATATATATATATATAACGTATATATATATATATATATATAACGTATATATATATATATATAACGTATATATATATATAACGTATATATATATATAACGTATATATATATATAACGTATATATATATATAACGTATATATGTATATATATATAACGCTAGACTTCAAATGTAGATATGCTACGTACCTGTAAAGGCCTATATTTCCTATAACGTCTGTCTCCTTTGCTGAAGGAGCAGAAATGAATTTCAGTCGATCAAAGGGTGCAGAACAAAATTATGGCTCTTACCCAGAGGGCCCTCAAGGCTTGGCTCCCTCGAGCCTAGCTTAGCTGCTGCACCGGTTTCAGCCTCTACGTGCTCTATCCCGCTCCTCCGTGTACGCTTCATTAGGTGTTCTATTACTACGCTTAAGACGGGTTGGCGACAGAAGCTTTTGTTCTGCAGGTCCTAGACTGTGAAGCTCGCTTTCACAATTCTTACGCAACGGTATCTATTCTCCTACTGCCTACTGTGGCATATCCTTCGCAGCAAGTGGCTTAGCAAGGGGGTGGGGCAGGTGTTCATGTGCGCCAAGGTCAAGGGGGAACCAAAAGGAAAATAGACAGTGCATATTAAAGAGAATTCACATGAGAATACCAAACTTAATTTCAAGCAAGTCCTTGTTTCAATGGAATTGACTATTGCTGCTGGCTGAGCTAGTTAAGAATGTTTACAGACTTAGACAAAGCAAGTTGTTACGCTGACCCACAAGGCCTGCCACGGCTTGGCTCCTTCGTACCTAGCTGAACTGCTACATCAGTTTCCGCCTCTTTACACCCTCAGGTCCCGTGTGGACAATCAATTAGCTGTTCCATTCCTCCGCTTGGCGACAGAAGCTTTAGCTCTGCAGTTCCTAGACTGTGGAACTCGCTTCCATAATTCTTACGCAACAACAACTACTCTCCTGCTGCCCACTATGACTCATCCTTTTCAGCGGTCCTGAGCTGCTACGTCCATGCTACTCACTACCTCAACTGCTTTCCTGACTCTGCTATGCTTCCCACTTTTTCTTTGTTGCATGAGACGAAGTCCGTTGGCTACCGAATGCGTACCGAAAGCCACTTAGGCTGTGAGTGCGCTATACAAAACTCTCCTGCGTAACATCCACTTAGTCTTTATGACTTTGTGGAGTTACAGACGGAGATACATTACATTACATAGGCTCAGCTAGCTGTGCCAGCGTGTCAATCTCGCCAGAGTCTGTACTGTACTGTCGATGTAGTATTGTTGCCAGGATATTGACGGTCGCTCACTTGGACTGTTAGTTGCCAAAATAGTAAGTTTGAGAAGTGATTAGTGAGAGTGTTTATTTTAGATTTTATCGTACTTAGAGACATTGCTTGCAAAGAGTCTCCAACAGTCTCCTGGTTCCAGCATGCAGACGACGTCGACACGTTCCAACCTTCCCGGAAGCCTTGTTGTCCAGCTCCCCTCCTAAGGCTCGGCCTCTTCCTCTGGAGACGGAGTCAACGGCAGTCACTGCGGCGGCTAGTGTGCACTTTTGTGCAATTCTGGTCACCACAATCTATGTTCGAAAGACATCGGAGGAAAAAAGACAAGTGATGCCCAGCACAGAAAACTAAAACTTGAGGAGACGAAAGAAGCAAGCAAGTCAAGCAAGGTACTGGAAAGCTTCTTGAAGGAGGCAAAGCTGAAGAGCATTGAGGACGCAGGAAAATACAAGGAGAATGCTGACAATCGCAGAAGGAATAAGGAAGAACAGTATGAGGAGGATGAAAGCACGCATGGCCGGAGATAGTGACAAGAATAGGGAAAAGGAGGAAAAGGAGTGAAGGCAGACGGCATTAAAATAGCACTGGAGAAACGAGCACTGTCAGCTACGTGAAAGCTTCATGAAAAAATAAACCTTGCTCTGTGAAGATAAAGACAGTCTCCACCATATGAACCGTGGAGGTGCAAGCACCATCAATAAGAGAATAATGTGCATAATTTACTGCGATTTCTAAAAAGTGCTCACCCTGAATGATAGTGGGTACTTGAATTTTGACCAAACCCGTTTTACGCGTTAATCCTGCTGCAACTTCGAAATTCGAACTAGTACTACGAGGATTAAGCTCGTTTTAGAACAAAGAAGGCCCATTTTCTGGAAAAGATGGTCGAGCCAGGAGCACAGCCTGGTGCAAGAGGCAACTTGCTAATGGGCACAAGCAGGACCTGGATGGTCTACTCTCCAGAAAAAAACAGTCAGCACATATTGCTTCTGTTATTTGCTCTTCCTTATGTCCACCCAAAATTCCCGATCGTCACTGGAATTGGCAGACGGATTTACTCAATGGAGGAAACCTGAAAAACTAACTTCCCACTGAAACAGCCCCTTCTCGCCGCCAGGCTTTCACCACACGAATAGAAGCAGAGAGGATACTTCACAAAGGAAGTGGAATAGACCTGCTGCTGAGACAACAATCTTATCAGAAAAACAGCAATGTCAAGAAGTCCTAAATGAAATCCTCAGCTGCATCAAGATCGTGGTTTCTCAAAACCTGCCATTGAGTGGTCCTCAAGAAAATCTTGGCCTGGATGGCAAGAAAACATTGGAAATTTCGTGGGACTCTCTTGCCTTCTAGCTCAGTACGGTCCTCTTCTGCAGTCACACATGCACCATGTCAGAAATAATCCCAAGTCAGTCTCATATCTGTCTCCTCAAACCCAAAATGAGTTCCTTAGTATACTCGCATCCACATCCAGATGTAAGCTACCCTGTGACATACGGCGAAACAGGTACCGTGAAATTCTGTTCGGCTCAACTATTGATTTGGCACACCGCGAGTAGATATCTGAGGTCGTTAGATGTGTCGACGTTGATTTTGTCAGCAAACAGTCATCATCCAAGAGCCTTTCCTGGGCTTTCTCTAAATCTATGCCAAAGATGCTGCAACAATTGAGGGTTCATCTTGGACAAAACTCATATCTGACAAAATATCCTTTCAAAGATTCCGGTCGCAGTGCTACGATAACGCAGCGGTCACGTGGCCACTTTTCAGGTGTCCAAATAAGAATACTGTCAGGAAATGGGAAGGCAATTTTTGTAAAACTGCAATAACCACAACTTAAAACCGTCAGGAGTTCATGCTGCAAGTCAATGTTTTGTTGTCATTATATTTTTTGGAACAATAGAGAGAAACTAATTATTCTTTTTCAGATAAACTCTGAGGTGGCAGGAACGGAAGAAAGTCTTAGCCATCACTGTCAAAAGTGACTTTGCAATATGGTGGACTGCAAAAGTAGAGGCTGTGCAAGCTATCAATGACGGACTGACCAGCATTGTAGGTCTTTTGGAAAAACGTTCTGCGGATACAAATAGAACACTTGAAATAAGAAGTAAAGCTGGCAGTCTCCTACATTGTATTTTTAGATTTAACTTTTTGGCTATGTTGCCATTTTGGTTCAGCATCTTAAAGAAGATTGACCGTTGTCAGAAATAACTGCGGGATCTAAAGATGAAATTCAAGCCACCTCTTGTGACCTCCAGAACAACAGAGACTATCTCCGAAAAGAAATCGCAACTAGGTTTTCCCGGCTCACAGATCATGATGTCAAATTTGTTTTCTTGTTTGAAGTCGAGCAGCTTTTGAAGGCACTTGACCAGTGTAGTTCGATTGCATGCGGGCTGGTACCGCTCCTTTCCTCAACAGCTGGTGGGAGCATCCCCGCAAGGGGCCTGTGCACAGCTGTGGTTCGCTTCTAATGAGGCGTTGACACAGGCCGATAACCCGCTGGTGAACAGATGGTGGATTCACCATCGGGGTCGGCCAAGGCACAGCCAGGGTCGAGGAGGAGACTTGAGTGAGAGTAGGGGCCGAGGGGAGCCGTGCGCTCTTCGGCTCCGTGCGTGGTAATAATCTGTCGACATTGGGCATCGGCTGGCTCTCTGCTATGCGAACAAACTACAACCAGACCAAACTCCACAAGCAATGTCTGGATCTTGGAGGCTTCTATAACTCAAACGTTGATGGAACAGAGCTGTATAATAAAATATGTGACTGTAAAATGTTCTTTGCCACACGTCACGACTCGGAACCAAAGACCCCAGTGGAACACGTGTCTTTCACTGTCAGTTATGGAGAAAATGTGCTTCATAATTTGAGTTTCTTTTGCAAGTTCTTCCCACCGTAACTGTATCAGTTGCTAATTGTGAACGTTCCTTGAGCAAGCTTAAAATAATCCTGTCTTATCTGAAAGCATCACTTGGGAAAGATCGACTCTGATTTGGTCTGGTTAATGTAACACCGAAGGCTCGGCGGAGGAGGCGTAACCTGCCGCTTAACGAACTGCGTAACATATTGCCGAACGCGGTTGGGTTTGCGCCTACGCGCAATAAGCAGGCCGCTACGAAATGGGCGGTTTTTGGCGCCGATCTACTTACTGTTACTAAGGGTGTCGTGAGTCCGCGGCGTGAATTGGAAAGAGACACACACGAATAGGGGATTTTACTGAGCTTTGTTCGCGAGTGCACTATGTCGCTGGGCGTCTAGCTCAGTTTTATCTTCACACTCCTCGCAGGCTCTCAACAGCACAAGCGCTCTTGCTGGGGAAATACGTCCTCGAACTTAGGCTACCTGCATCGATAGTGGGGAACGACCCAAATAGACAGAGCCCGAACAACCGGAACCTAGACCCTGACTGGTGAACTGGGTCTCCGCATCCACGTTGATGGCGGGAATACCTCGCACACTAAACCGAACTACTTCCAGTTCGCATGGGCAAATACAACGTGCGCGCGCACACATATACAACACAAACACAAAATGCGAGCAAAGGAGCATCCCTGTCCCGTCAATCGCCGGCGAACAGCCCACCCTCCGCCCTCGCTTTCAGAGACGCGGGCCCGGTTTTTACCGGCGACGGCGTCAAAACGAAGCCAAAGAAAGAGCAGGAGCCGAACCCTGAGCGCCGAGCGTCGTTCAACTCTTAAATACCAAGTCAAGACAGTGGGGCAGGAGCTTAGTGGTATCGGGCCCGGCAACCTGGGCCATTACGGTCAGACCCTGTGCATGTCACCCCTAACCATGTTATTCATTTTGTTTATTTATCAAGCATGATTTTACTCACCATTCAATTGCATTTCTCTTTGCAGCAAATGTAAAGCGCCTAGAGAGAGATTAAGTTGTCTGAGGGCGCTTTATCAAGTGCATTATCATTACTATTATTATTAGGCATTAATTCCGTTGCTCGGCCACCGGATGGGCGACCCCGTCCAGATTCCAGACCAGTGGTTCCCAACCAGTGGGTCGCCACCCATACGGGGGCCGAACGACCTTTTCAGTGGGTTCGCCTAAGACCAACGGAAAACACTTATTTCCACATTTTGTACGCAACAATTTCATGGTTGGGGTCACCAAAACTTGAAAAATTGTATTAAAGGGTGGCGGCATTAGGAAGGTTGAGAACCACTGTTCCAGACGATTTTTTTGGACAGAGTTATAATAATATTAATAATAATAATAATAATGCACTTGATAAAGTGCGCTCGGAGAACTCAATCTCTTTCTGGGCGCTTTACATTTGCTGCAAAGGGAAATGCAATTGAATGGTGAGTAATATCACCCTTGATAAACATGAATAACATGATTAGGGGTTACATGCACAGAGTCGGCATGTAAATGTGGTTAGTGGCAGCATGCAGTGTCAGCCCGCAAAGGCACATCAAGGACGAATCACCGGGACCCACTAAATGCTGTCATAAATAGGCGTGTTTTTAAGTTCTTTTTAAATATGGTCAAGTCAGGGGACATTCTGACGCAAGTCGGGAGGGAGTTCTAGGCTTTGGGAGCATACGAACTAAATGCACGGTCTCCAATGGATTTGAGGTTTTTACGAGGTATTGATAAACAGATTTCGAAAAGCGGGTGGTACAATGCTTGGCCTGGTGGGGGAGTAGATCTGAGAGATAGGCTGGAGCCAAAGAATGAAGTGACCTAAAAGTGAGCGACAAAACCTTGAAGTCGATGCGTTGCTTGACTGGTAGCCAGTGCAGGTCGGCGAGAAGTGATGTGATGTGGCAACTGCGACGCTCACGACAGACAAGCCTAGCTTCGGAGTTTTGCACCATCTCGCCTGATTGCACATGCCGGTAGGCCAGCAAGCAGTGAGTTACAGAAGTCAAGACGGGATGTCACGAATGCATGGAGCAGCTTGGACGTGGTATCCTTATCTAAACAAGCCAGAATTTTAGCAATGTTATGTAGCTGAAAGTAAGCAGACTTGATTGTGGAGCTGATGTGGTCGTCTAACGAGAGGTCACTTTGGAACATGACACCTAGATTTCGAGCTGATTCAACGGGAGATAAGGCCGAGGTTGACAGGCCAGCCAACACCGACCGACCGCTCCCGTGGTTAGCAGGCCAATTCTAAAGGCCAAATCGCCGCAGATGGTCCTACAGCTTCCGGGCTCGCGCCTAAGCTCTCGCTGTTTATTATTATTCAAATTGCGTGCTGCAAATTAAGCCTTCCGCCGTCCGCATGCGCAGCGACGGCCACTTGAGGGTTGACAGCGGCTACAGAGAAGAAAATACCCCCCCCAGAGTACCAACCGCGCGGCTTGCGTGGCTTTGTGGAGTCACAACATTTCCGGTCGCATTACGTACACACGCAAATAAGTAAAAACAGTTTCTCGCACGTGCATTTTCGTACCGTAAGGCCGTGTGGCCTAATGGATAAGGCGTCTGACTTCGAATCAGAAGATTGCAGGTTCGAGTCCTGCCACGGTCACAGTTTTGCATCTGGCTCGCATCCCAGGAGGTAAGGTATATCGCTCTTCACGACCCAGATCGTGTGTACCGTGAGCGATCCTGTATTGCTCACCTGTAAGCGGTGGTGATAGTTCTGTCGCTATACTGATGAGGCTGTTAAATTAGCCAACATCTTTTACTAGAAAGACGTCGAGCTAATATAGCATTAATGCGGCAACTACGAGTATGCACTGTGCGTCAAGGCAATAGTCTTGCAAATGGTGGTGTAGTGACCTACATGTCCGGAGATAATTTACCCACAAACAAGCAGTTTGTAACGTTGAACGTTTGTAACAGTTTCTTACTGACTCGTAAGAAATACTTTTGAATCCCCGGGCCTTTGAATCGCGGCTGCGACATGTAGGTGCAACACCAATGCACGCAAGCGTGCCGACGATAGCTATGAAGTGCACCAATTCCTTAATCTAACAAGAACGTATCCATATCGTAGAGAATACAATGATAACAATAATAATGCACTTGATAAAGCGCCCTCAGATTACTCAATCTCTTTCTAGGCGCTTTACATTTGCTGAAAGAGAAGCGCGATTGAATGGTGAGTGGTATCATGCTTGATAAACAACATGAATAACATGGTTAGAGGTGACATGCACTGGGTCAGCATGCAAATGTGGTTAGTGGCAGCATGCACAGTGTCAGCACACATAAGGACATGAAGGACGAATCACAGGGACCCACTAAATGCTGTTCTAAATAGGTGTGTTTTTAAGTTCTTTTTAAATGTGGTCAAGTCAGGGGTGGTTCTGACGCAAGTCGGGAGGGAGTTTCAGGCTTTGGGAGCATATGAACTAGATGCACGGTCTCTAAAGGATTTGAGGTTTGTACGAGGTATTGATAAACAGTTAGATTCTGAAAAGCGGGCGGTGCGATGATTGGCCTGGTGGGGTAGTAGATCTGATAGGTAGGCTGGAACCAGAGAATAAAGGGACCTAAAAATGAGCGACAAAAACCTTTAAGTTGCTTGGCTGGTAGCCAGTGCAGGAAGTCAATTCGACAGCGATGGATGTTTACAGGCGTCTTTCACTAAACGCGGCATGCCACGTCTCTCGAATGGAACCTAGGAAACCACTGAACTGCAGACAAATTCACGAGCACAGCTCCCGCCTGGCTCTGTCTAGGGCTCGAATCGTCCGTGGCGTAGAGCGTGGAGCACTAGTGTACTGATTGACTTTCATGTGACTTCGGACTTTACGCCGCCCAACCGCAGATTATCCCAGATACCTAGAACCGCGTGAATGCTATTTCGGCAGTCATAGTCAGGCTCCTCTAGCTTGCCACGGTTTTACCCGATCGTTGGTGTCAGTCGCGCGTATGCAATGACTAGCACCTGCTACGAGCGGCTCGATTGTAGCAAAGGGTTTTAGCCCAGGAACTGCTAACAAACGTTCGCCAGAGTATAAGCCCAGTCAAATATATAAGACGCAGAAATGTGATCCTAAGTTCCAATGATATGCCTAATTGTGGGCACTGTTGTTTACTACTGCGTTGCAACAAGTAGAAGTAAAGAGCACAGCGACCTGCCTGTGAGAGAGTATTTACAGTCGAGCCTCCACAAAAATATATTTATGGGACAATATATTGCATTGTATTGTTAAAAATGTATTCTATCTGGTATCTAAACAGTATAAATATGTTGTTACAATTTCAATGTATTTGTTTTTTACATCAATTATAACAATATCAACGCATTGTGTTTCCAGATGAACACTATCCAAGTTCGCACCAGATCGCGGAATATGTAGAAACTTCAAATCTGCATGTCGGAGCGTGCGCTGACTGGCAGCAGAGTGCTGCACCATGTTTAAAGCATTTCGCACGTAAATAACACGTTTCGCACGAGTTCGCACCAGATCGCGGAATATGTAGGAACTTCAAATCTGCATGTCGGAGCGTGCGCTGACTGGCAGCAGAGTGCTGCACCATGTTTAAAGCATTTCGCACGTAAATAACACGTTTCGCACGAGTTCGCACCAGATCGCGGAATGTGTAGAAACTTCAAATCTGCATGTCGGAGCGTGCACTGACTGGCAGCAGAGTGCTGCACCATGTTTAAAGCATTTCGCACGTAGATAACACGTTTCGCACAAGTTCGCAGCAGATCGCGGAATATGTAGAAACTTCGGGAGTCCTGAGTCTGACCGCACTATGATCGCGGACTACGCAAGTCCGTGTAGCGTGTTTGGTAGACACAATATTATAATTTTTGCTTCAATGAAAATGACAATATATATCGTATTGTTTGCAATTACAATAACAGTATATTGAATTCTTTGCTATGAAAATATAAATATATATTTATTTTTAGCTTTGAATTTTTAAAAAGCTATAGCAATATTATTGTTCCGAAGCCTGTTTGTATTTAGATGTTTGCTGTCCTCTTACCCGTCTTTTACGATTTGATGTTACGCCAGCCTCGCACTAGCGGCCTAGACTGGATTAAGCCAATGGAGGGGCCCAAGCCTTTGAGCGGGCGAGATTCGGCCAATTTTAAGAGGCTGAACGAGGCGTTTGGAGTCCAAGCTGCCCGGCCATCCTCTCCAGTCGCTAAAGTTCGCGAGGCCCGACTTCCACTTCCTACCCGCCTCCAACAGCTGGTTTTCCGCCTACTAAAGAACGGCGATGGTCTGATTTTGATCTGTTGGGCGGCACGTGCTATACTGAATGTCTTGGAGTCGGATTTGGCAAAACCTACGCCTTATCCACACAGTATAGCATCCTCTGGGGGGGGGGGGGGGCGGGGTGAGGGAGAGAAGCTCGTCCCTCTGCAGTGAGTGGGACAGCTGCTGAGGTTCGACCCCACCCCTTCCCGGGGAGGAAGCGTGACGTCATGTTTGTTGTCATACTGAGGCCGGCGCTGATGCTACGCATTACTGTGAGCTTGGTCTCTCAATGTCAGGTTCGTTCAGGCGACGCGGATAGTTATGCATACCTGCGAATCGCCGCTGCCATACTTTGTCGGTTTTTGCACGGGGGCGGGGGCGGGGGGGTAGCAGAACTAACGCTCATGCTGTGGGATCTAAAAATGGCTCCACTCGCCTATCCAAGACGCTTGCTTGGTAGCTGTAAATATGGCCTGAGTGGCATGTGGGAGTAGTCAAGGTGGGTGGCTCGTCGTGAACGCCGAGGTTTGCCGATCGCGCGTCTGACAGGAAAATGCGTCAGTCTTCGTGCTACTGTCACGTCGCCGCGGTAATCGCTGGTAGCGAATCTTTCCCGAACCCCGGGTCTGGCTAGCCTCGTCGCTCGACTGTTGAGCGCGCCGCGCTACTGCGTTCGCCCTCAGACACAGCCGCACAATGACATTTGCAGGATGGGAGGAGCCGTAAGCAGTGGACGAGATAACGGTGACCTTGTCGATAACCTAATAGAGGCGAAATATATCGTCACAAAGCAAGCTGAAAATGCTTTCAGGGCCGTCGACAGAGGAGACTACTTTCTCGAAGAGTTCAGAGACAGCGCTTACAAGGTATGTGGTGCACATAGGCGTGGAATCATTAGTTGGCGCGAGGCGCGTCGATGTCAAAGAATCTTGCGTCGGCTGCTCTGGTTGCGTGCAACGTCCGTTTCCTCGCTGCGCAGGACTGTGCGTGGAGACAGGGTCCACTTCACTTGTCGGCGCCGTGCATTTACACCAAGGTCGTTGAGGCTCTCGATCTACGGCCTGGCCTGGCGTTCCTAAATCTGGGCAGCGGAACTGGTTACTTAAGTACAGTCGTCGGTCTGCTTTTGGGTAAGAATGGTCCTACGCGAGCGAGTCGTCTCGACTGCTGCTGCTGGGCGGTTGATGATGAACCTCGGGGACTGAGCAGATTAATGCTTCCGCCCCGTGGGGGCAGGATCGGTCGTAAGTGCTATTGCGTTTGTGCTTCACAGACGTTTGTCAGCCGGCTGGCATTCGCCTTTCGTCATTGGATGACACAACTCCCTCGTGCTGTCTCGAATATCTTGGTGGCCAACCCCCCCCCCGTCCACCTTTCAAGGAGCCTGTATTTAGGTTTTGCACTGACTTGTTCACGATATTGACCGTTATCGTATTGCAGCTCGTCTCCGGCACTTATGCAGCTCGCTTTATGTCCGCAGGCTCTCGAGGCATAAACCATGGTGTCGAGCTTCAGGCAGAGGCTGTTGCCTATGCCGAAACTAAGTTGTCCGAGTTCAAGAAGAATGCTCTGGCATTCGATGAATTTGATTTTTGTGAGCCGGTGATGGTTACTGGGAACTGTCTGCAGCTGGGTGGATGCAGCCAATATGACAGGTATATGATGCTCTATGAGCATTCTTGGATTTACATTATGAGGGCTTTACTTTTGTCAACCACATGTAATGTATGAGCACTGTCGGCAGCAGGCTGGGTAGAGCCAATATGACGGTGGTGCACACACGATAAGCAGAGTTTACTGAGATAGAGAAATAAAGTGCAGCATTCAGTGTCGACCACTAGGGGACACATATATTGGGAGATAGAGAAATAAAGTGCAGCATTCAGTGTCGACCACTAGGGGACACATATATTGGGAGATAGAGAAATAAAGTGCAGCATTCAGTGTCAACCACTAGGGGTCACATATATTGGCCTAGGCTGAATGATGTACACCTAGCTTAGGTCATAGCAAAGGGCCCATGTTGCCAGTCTCTGGTCTATAATGTCACAATGACCGTACATATACTACGTACCAGTGTTCTGATATAGTCAAATGCACTGGGGCAGTGTGCTGCTTGTTAGTTTATATTTTCTCATGTCATAATTTAAAGCTAAGGCTAGCTGGCAGAATAGTCAAGACGAAAACATTTACAGACGTGCTCGATTGAGAATGGCTGGATGTGTAAATGCACTTGCTGAAGTTTTTGAACTTGGCTTTAGACCGTTCATTCGTACATCGTTTCACCATATGCACTGTGTATCTGTCTCCCTGTCTTATTTTGCATCAGATGGGTGAGGGGATGTAGGAGGAATGGCCACTGAACTAATAAATTGTGCTTGTTCTTGCCTCAAGTACCACAACGTCGAAACAAATGTAAGGATTGTATGGCAGTGGCTAGCAATGTACTCAATCAGTATTGCTTTGTCAGTGCTGAAGCTGATGAAGGTATGTTAATAATAATAATAATAATAATAATAATTCACTTGATAAAGCGCCCTCAGAGAACTTAATCTCTTTCTAGGCGCTTAATGGTAATCAGAAAATGAGAAGACGAGGAGTTAGCTCCCTAAAACCAAGGATTTATTCCCAGATTTAAGAGCCATTCACATAACGAGAACCGATAGACTGATTGCCCTGCCATCGCGACAGCATTACTTATCTTTTGATGTTACATTGCCTGCGATGTCGACCTTCTGACGTCCTTGGATAGTCAAGTTCAGTCTTTGACTGAATGTCCTAACATGGCAAACTAGACAAATCCACAGATTCAATACTATGCACTATAGGAATCTGCCAAATCCCTCAAAAGATGCTCACTTTGCTTAGCATGCGACCAACCTAGGAAAAAATATGACTAATGATGATGCATGATTGCAGAATGTGAAGCTCAAGGATGTTTGTGGACGTATATAGCAACTTATCCAGCAAAAATCAGAACTGTTGGAGAAGCAGTGCTGAACTCATATTTCAAATATCATTGATCAGTGTATTATATACTGCAATGTGAAATTTTCAAAGCAGAGCTGCACTGTAAAGGAAGTTAGTTGAAAGTCACAAGCGTGTCTCAAAAGTCTGCGAACATGTTTCTTGATGAGCCAAGGTTCATCAAGTTGGTGGACAGGTCGCATATGATGCAGACATCTGTAAATTTGTTGTGTGAAGATAGGTTCCTTCTGGTTTGGTTCCAGGTTAGATATAGTTTTCGTAATCATTGTTTTTGATGCTTTCTTGGATGCAGAAATCATCAAAACCTGATTTCATTTCCAGCACTTGTCTTGAAATGCACCGTGAAAAATTTGTCAAAATATTGGACTGGTTATTCAACTTATGAATTTTTGAGTTCATCTATGTGGCCACAGGATTTTTTCCTGGTTGAATGCAAACCGGCAGTCAACTGTTGCAACCCGGCACTATGGGTTAAACTGTGATCTTAAGTGCCCAAAAACAGGCCATCTACTTCAAAATGTATGGCAGCAATGTCTTCCAAGATCAACTGAGTCTACACTAGGATTTTTGGAGTAGGAGGCGTAAAATTAACTTTACACTAGAAACGGCACTTACACTAGAAGATTTGGCTCACTTCAAATTTGCATGCTGACCCATGCATGTCACCCTAACCATATTGTGCTTGTCCTTGAGCAGGTTGCCACTAACCATTCGGTCGTGCTTCCATTGCAGCAAATGTGAAGTGCCTGGAAAGATTTGAGTTCTCTGAGGGCGCTATATCAAATGTATTATTATTATATTACACGTAAATGCCTCGACAAAGAGCATAATCAGGAAATAGCAGCTGTCGAGACCTATGGCGGTCGTGACGAAACAATCTGCATTGAATCGGTGGCTTGTGGATTACAATAAAATAAAAATTAGCTGATTTGACAGCATTTGTGTAGCAGTAGAAGAGCCTTAATGGCTATCACCATCGCTTGCAGTTGTCAATAAAGGATCGCTCACTGCAGGATTCGAACCCACGACCTTGTTCGTAAAGAGCAAGCACCTTACCTGCATCGTACTTTTAAATCTTTTTCAGGGTTTATTGTGGCGCAGCCTGCCCCGAGGAACACCTCGACTACATCAAAAGTCTTATCAAAATTGGCGGAATAGTGGTGGTACCTGTGGATGACAAGGTTAGAAAATATAACGACCGATTTTTTACGACATGCTGATGAGAATGTCATCCAGGGACCGCGGGCTTTTTAGTTTTGTCACTTCTGCTAATGCATCGTAAATATAATTGCAAGTCGGCTTTGGTGCAGTTTGACTCTGCCGTTTATTGTTGTGGCGTGCATTTTCAGCATAAATGTTATCAGGAATTTTTAGTAACTTGCTCTGTGTCGGTAGGAGTGTTTCTTTCCTCGTCTCATTTTCAGCTCCTCCTTGCATTCCCTCGGTGTCTTAGTTTCTGAAGTGGAATAAAATAATAGGTAGGTTTTATATAGCACCCTGGTAGCATCAAATCTCTACAATCTGCTTTCTGCTGCAAGAGAATAAATAGCCGAGGGTTAGCGGCATGCAATTTATCATATCCTGGAAGCTAGCTCCCGACTTTTGGTGCAGAGGAACTCAGGGCTCAATCACCAAAACATCAAGCGCATTGTATTTCGCTCGATGCGTGTTTTTCGTAGTAATGCTCGTGAACTTTCACCTTTGCTCTGTAGCGGAGTCTCTCTCCTCTCGTACGATTCCTTGGGCTGTCGTGTGTTAGAGTCCCGTTCCTTTTCTTTCACTCCCCTCTTTTTGTCGCATGTGTTCATTTGGCTCTTTTGATCTCCCGACTATCTTTTTTTGTGATCCGCTTCGAATGCATGCACTGTTGCTCGTCCCCCTCTCTCTGACAGACTTCGTCTTTTCACTTTGTCTCTGCCCCCTGTAAGTGGCTTGCCCCTCCCTCTCTCTCTCTCTCCCACGTGCTGACGTTATGCGAGCGCACATACACCCTGTATACTGTTCGGATATTTATTTCTTGACTGTCATCACGGTAAAGAACTGGCGAACCACTTAGCTTTTGGCACAAATAGACCAAGCACTCCCGATAAACGTAACAAAGTGCAAGTCAAAGTAACGAACGATAGTTAAGTTGATTCACTTGCAAGTGGATAGGCACGAACGGCCCACGATATTTGTTTGTGAATTTATTTGCTTGAGATCAGGATTTATTTTTCGGAGTCAACCCAGTTCAGCTGTATTACTGAAAATGGTTGCGTACTGTGCCACGGTATGTTGTCTTAAAGCTGCATGCTTGAAAGCCATGTTTGGTCTCTTCAAACACCGTCATTTACTTTTGTATGTGAAGCAATTTTGCCTTGCATGCAAGTTTGTCTCTCGGCAGGTTTTGAGTGCAAACGGTTTCACTCCAATAAGACTTGCCATTATTGTGCGAATAACCGATAACCAGTATAACCGGTTTAAATAGTGTGAATATGCAATGCCTACCGGCTTGAGGGGGCAGTATCTTGCAACTTGATGAACTAGCAGCTTGCTGAATTAGGTTACGGTTTACATGTTTCTGTGATACTGTTTTCATAGCGAAGGTACCATGGAAGGAGGACATCCTATACCATCAGCAGACTTAATGCCTGTGAAAGCACGTTGGGTTGTCAACGATGCAGATGCAATACACACACCACCATTAAATACCTGACTGTGAGCATATGAGCTACCGTGGGCAAATGCTGTGAATACTTTACAGACAAATGTTAGGTTTTGGAATGGCTGGGTAGCTGGAATGCAGATGCAGTGACTGTTACAGCGAAATGCTTGTGTTTAAGCTGATCGAAACTACTATTGGAGCACTGACAGAGATTGGTATCGGCCTTTTAGGGAGCCACTAAGTTGTCCGTCCTTTAACCAATTTTTTTTAAGCAGTGACTCCCATTATATAGAAAACGATGGTAGCTATTGAACAAAGTTTGTTTTATTCATTTGCCAGGTATGATAGCCATTGCTATGTCGCCTTCTTCAAAGCTTCAAACGTGCACGTGTGTCTAGGCCTTCAGGTTGAGTTGAGGTTTATTCTCCATTTTTCGAACTTTATGTGTGTCGATAATGGAAACGAGCACTAATGAATCGAAAAGGCTTTTTCTCTTAGATTTTGAACGTGATGCTGGTTTTTACATTCGATTTTTCTATGCTTTGGTAGCCGATGGACGATTCAGTAATATATAATTCAACTGTGAATCAAATGCATTTTATTTTACTTCCCAGTTGCTGAGAATCCATAGAACTGGTGAAGCATCATGGGAATCGAGGAGTATATTGTCAGTTTCGTTTGCCACACTCGTGTCTACTGAGAGCAGCAGCACAGAGATAGTCTGCCTTGGTGAGTTGAACGCATGCTGTCCCATCCTGTGGGCACACCGTGTCTCTCAGCTCCGTCCGCCCGTCTGTCTGTGTCTGTCTCAGCCACATTTCTCTCGTTCTCTCTGCTCTCTCACTTTCTCCTTCCCTGCCCCACTGCGTGCATGGTTTCCTTGGTTTCTGTACATCATTTTTACACCAGCCGAGTTTCACCTGTTTTTCGAAATTCAGGCTCTAGCTGTGTGACTAGTAATGATAATGATTATAATAAGACATTTTTGTAGCCCCATCTGAGAACTAAATCTCTGTCGAAGTACTTTACATATGCTGTAAAGGAAGCAGTACCGTTTTTATGTCAGCTCCAATCATCGTACCGGGTCTGCCACCTGTGGCATGGAGATCATGCACTGGTATATAATCATGTCGCTATCTTTGCTGTGTAATGCAGATATGTACGTGCCCACATTTTTTTAGCCGAACCGTCGGTGCCTTCTCTTCGCAATATTTGTCGCACACACTTACGTGCCGTCTTCCGAGCCAAGCTGATGAAGAACTTTCCACAGCCAGACTTCAGACGGCCCAAACGAGCCGATGGCAGTGACAGTGAAGCCAGTATCGAAGGCAGCCGGTCACCGTCAAGAACAGAATTTTGGAGGGGACGTGGGACAGACCGCGGAAACCTACTTGAAATGTTATATCACCTGCAGAGAAGCGGTAGCAGCAGCAGCAGAAGCAGCAGCTCGGGTCAGAGTTGAATTAGTTTTGAGAAAAAATTATTTGCTTTTGATTATTCAGCCATCATTGCATCTTCTCTCTCTGTTGCTTCTTCGATTATAGATGCAATTGCGACTGTTAATTTATGCATCTTTGTGCAGTTGTGTGATAGACTATCCCACAGTATTCGTGGGCTGTCGCCTGGTGGTCGGGTGGTTAGTGCCATGCCATCGATCCTGTACACGAGATCACTAGTTCGAACCCTGCTGACAGGGAAAATTGTTGCTGGTCGTTTGAACCATTCGATCAGCTGCTCATTTATGCCTCCATAGGGATGGCAAGGTTGGCTTCTGAAGGTAGTCCAGTAAATCAACGCTTTCACGTGGCCGAAAATGGATGCAATGCCCTGTTGTTGTCACACAAACTAACGAAGAATGTCATCATTCAGTGCATATTTTCTTTATTTTCATGTGTGAGCTAGCTGTTGCGACAGAATAATGACTTAGAGGCAGGCATGGTCTCGATTTAGTGCTTTGCACGATTCCGGAGCCAACGATGTACATCAAGGATGAGGGACGTACCCCTGTTGTGTGTAGGTGCTCAGAGCTGCTTTGACGTGTATATAGAGTAATCAATTGTGCCAATCTAAGCAAGCTCTTTTTAAGCGACCGGCCGTCCGATGTTACAGAGTGATATTCTAAATACCAAAGTAAAAGCAAGCTGCATTTGCTATGCAGAAGCATGGTGGAAGCTGGTGGATAACGAACAACGTATGTCATCATAGTCCATTTAGTGTTGGTACCTAGTGTTGAGTTGAAAGTCCATGTAGGAGATATGGTGCTCGCTCTTCACGACCTTGGTCGTGGGTTCGAGTCCTGAAGTGGGCGATTCTATATTACCCCCTGAATGTGATGGTGATAACTGTTAAGGCTCTTCTGCCCGTATGAGGTTGTTAAATCGGCTAATAAAGTACCATTGCCGGCTTCAGGGCAATATGTATGGCGGCCAGATGACCATGCTATGGCGACTAATGGCGACTATGTATAAGTATTGTCTCAATAGTAAATGTCATTTGTGAGGGGGAACTCCCAATAGTAATAATAGCAAGTCCGTTAGTGTACTGCATTCCAACATGTCGGCATGGCTGCCTATTTCGAATCATTGTCGGTTTGCGTGTGGCTCCCTTTGCTATGGTGTGCCTTTTTGCAAGCCAATTATTCTTTTTACACCCGTTCCTAATAGAAGATGCAGAGGATCACGATAGTGACAGTGAAGCTGGAGAAGGTGGCACTGGTGAGGGAGCAGACTTACAGCACTCACAGCATCTTCACCCTCTGCCAGATCATGACGCGCATGATTGCGATGAACCGCCGATGCAGTCAACCAGTGTTGTACCCAAGCCAGTGCTTCCTGCGATGGAAATACCTCTTTCAGGTGACTGCGACTTGTTTTGGGGTGCTGCAGATTATAATGTGCTCGCCTAGAGCAGACAAATTATATAGCTGCTGCAGTTGTTCCTCTTCCTCTTGTCTGGTCGTGTTTGTCATTTTTTAGATTTAAAGCCTTGTGATTAGTGCTGACCGTGTGTGCGTGCCTGCGTGAGGGGGAAGAGGAAGTTCGTGCATGCACGGATGCATGCATATCGCTAGTCTGTCTGTGTCTGCCTCTCTGTCTCTCTCTCCTTTCTCCTCTCTCTCTCTCTCTCTCTCTCTCTCCTCTTCTCTCTTCTCTTCTCTCTGCCTGTTATTGCACTCAACAGTCATTTACTGCCAGGTCGTCTGAATGTAGCAGCACATGTGCTCGTGTCCCATTTGTAGAGAAGGAAAATGGTGTTGAACCCAACCGCCCAGAAGCCTATTACACAGATCCATCGCTGACAGCTGGCATGTCTAAGCGAAAGGCCGATGGATACGAGAGTCTTCCAGCTGGCTGCAGTGGCAGCAGCGGCAGCAGTGGCTGCAGTAGCAGCACCGGCAGCTCGCACGGCGCCAGCAAGCGTCGCCACATGTGCGTGCACTGTAGACGTGCAGCATGTTTGCCCGGTTCCGCCACAGACTGCGAGCTCCCGCCAGAGCTCACCCTGTCTGATTCCAGCAGCGGCTCCGCCGCTGCCGCTCGATCAGCGGCTGAGCAGTGCGCTCACGATTCGCGTGGCGCCGACCGACGGTCGTCCCCACGCGAGTGGTCGGCCCTAAATGGCGAGATCGCTAGTGACATGGACGTGGCAGAAGCTGCTTCGGATGCAGCGCCTAAAAGGGAAGCTACCGCTGTGCAGTGCGCCACCACCGACGACGACGACGACGACGCCTCAGCAGCGGCCGCAGCCCTTGCCGCTGCGGCCGCCGCTGACCTGGGTGCGCTGCTCACTGCCGACGACGAGGACGTCTCGGCGGCCGCTGCAGAAGCTCGCCCCGTGCAGCCGCCGCTGCACTTAACCGCTGCTTCGGACCCTAGGCAGGAAAGCCTAGACGAGGCCGTGCTGCCGCACGAGGAGGAGCGAGTGCAACGGCAAGGACACGTGATCCAGCTGTCGCTCGGCGGGCCGCCCCGGGGCGCTGCAGCCCGGGCTATCGTGAGGAGAGGCGACTGGGAAGCCAGCGAGCAGGTCGTGCTGAGTCTCTTTAGGGAGCCTGCTGCTGCCGCCGTCGGAGGACGACGAGGCTGCACCGTCTCCGAACCCGAGTGCATGCTGCAGAGCCTGGGTGAGTGTGACGGCGATGCAGCGGCTCACGAAGAAAGTGGCGTCGACAGCGAGGAGGCGGAATTCGTGCTCAGGCGGCAGGCGCAGCGTGACTACCACCAGACTTTCACGAGCTCTATGGTAGCGTTCGTTGAGGCGTTGCCCTTGCCCGATGGCTTGAAAGTGTTTCTCACTTACGGTCGTCGCAAGACCAGTGGCTCGGGAGGCCTTCCATAGCTGCTCCTCCATCTACGGTGCTGTTCCTCTTCGGATGGCGCGTGGCTTTCACGTTCGTGATTCCTCGTCACCAGTGCATACAGTTGCTCACTGCATTTGCTTTGTTGGTGTATGTATGGCTGCAATGTGCTGGGTCGCTCCTGGGCGGGGCCGCTCGTGAGCTGTGCCACTCCTGGACTCGTGGAGATATATGCTCGTTTTAAGTAAGTGGTTAAAAGTCCACAAAATAAAGCTGTTTATGATACTAGATATTCATCTACCAGTAGGCCCATTTTTTTCAGTCAGGCTGCAGCAGCTTCAAAATCACCATCTCAAGAGTTCAACGTGCGTGCATCAAGGCAAACCGCATCTTTCGGCAACTGTTAGTAGCAAGGCAGCGCGTGCTGTGCATTATGCTGTAATCCAGGCAGGCATGTTCTGGTAGTACACTTCTAAGCTGCTAGCTCTAAGACTGCCTTTGACTCTCACGTGGCTTGCACATCGACTGCACTCGTGCGATCAATTGGAGACATGGCCTACAGCCCTCTCGAGATCGGAAAGGGATCGTTTTGAGGGCACTATGACCACAAATTTAGGGGATTGGCACCATTTGGCGATTTCCCTTCTTTTGTTTCGTAGGTTTCAAGCCAATGAGATTAGGTTTGAAGAGTTCAGTGTGCCCGAAGTTGGTACCCCACCCATAGTAAGTCGAAATGGGTGGATTTTTCAAAATGGGTGCGTTTTCCGAGCATAAGCATCTTACCGAGATAGATGATAACCATATAATACAAAACATCTCACTAGCTCTCTAAGAAGAGAACTTCACCTCTAACTAGGACATTACACACTCATTGTCTAAGTTCAAGCCGTTGCAGTCTCCTCAAAGCAGTTTTTCGAATGCCTTGTTTTGAGTTCACCGGCCAATTTATCTATCGCCAACCATGTACAAAGTCCTCTTTCATCTCAGATTTCTCTTATCTCATTTTGCTACTTTGTGCAATAAATCTATCTTTCCTAGTTATGTGTGATTTTAAAATAATTTTGATAACTTACCCGACGCCTTCAGCACCCAATTTTGTGCACTGACTGACTTGCCGTCTCACGTGCATGGCCCATACTCACATCAATGGTCACACACTCAACCGAATTTTCTCCTACAGCTGCATGCTCTCCTCACCAATTTTTACCATATTCTGCTGATCTGACTACATGCAGATCTCATTCAGTCTACAATGTGTGCCCTCCCCATCTGAAATCACCAGTGAATCACGAAGCCTCAAGACCCTTGATATCGATGCTGTCCGTGCAAGAATATCTGATTCGCCTCTGCTGCTTAATTCCCCTTCCAACCTGTCATCATTGGTAGATTACTGCAGCACGACACTAGCTGACATGCTCGAAGAGTTTGCACGCCTGACAAAGCATACTGTGCGCCCTTGCCCAGATGGCCTATGGTTTACCACAGCTAGGTCTACTAGGTCCAAGCCTAAAAAAGCATACACAAGACCAGGACTGACTGTCCATCGACAGGCATAGGAGGACTACTATAGATCGTACCAATCGATCCTAGCAAAGGCCAAGTCTAGCTTCTATAAACGTTGTTAAATCACAGATGCACAATCAAAAAGTGTGTGTCTATAATCAACCATCTCCGTAACTGCTCCCAGGTAGCTCCTTACCTTGTGATCCCTGAGATGATCTAGCTGATCGCTTCTCTAGCTTCTTTGTCAACACGATAGAAAATATCAGGGAGTCCATTCATAAGAGTGGCAGCATCCCCCCGGAATCACGCACTCAATTCAATGCATCAGTTCAAGGTCTACATTCAAGAAGGCCACTAGTGACCTTGTCACGAAGTTCATATCCCAATCAAAGAAGGTTACTAGTCCTCCAGACCTTATTCCCACTGCCCTGCTTCTACGATGCATAGATCTGCCACTGCTGCTGCCATGCATAACATCATCAATAAATCATTAGCCTCAGGTCATGTCCCAGTAACTTTAAAAAATGCTGTAGTAAGCTATCACTCAAAAAAACAACGCTAGACCAAGAGAACTTGAGAAACTTTCGTCCAGTCTCTCTTCTACAGTTCCTTTCAAAGACAGAAACGAGTCGTGCCACACCAGCTGAACTCATATGTTGAAGCTTCAAACCTTGCTAGTAAGTTCCAGTCTGGTTTCAGAGCTAATCCCTCCACAGAGTCGGCATTGTTTCGGGTGTATACAGGTCTACTCAGGAATGCTGACTTAGGTAGAGTATCTCTGCTTGTTTTGCTGGATCTTTCGGCAGCTTTTGATACTATCGATCACCAAGTTTTTCTTGAGCATCTCTCATCTCGCCTGGGCATCACCGGCACTGAACGATGGTAAGGTAAGGTCATATCTCAGTTGAGACTCCAGAGTAATGATGTGAATGGACAAAGGTCATCTGAGGAACCACTAAAAGGCTGGATAACTCTGGGCTTGGTCTGCTTCTATTCACTGTTTATAACTTCCCCTTTTTCTGATATGCTTGCCAAGTACAATCTAGGTTTTCATTTCTATGCAGATGACACTTAGTTGTATCATTGCTATGATCCCTCCCAACCCTCCAACACGTCGAGTTCTTTACACACTTTTACTGCATGTGTTGATGACATTGATGGCAGCAAGCTTTCTTAAATTGAATGATGATAAAACGTTGTCTGTATACTGAGAAAACATTCGCTTGCATGTAGCAAGGAAGTAGCAACCCAGCAAGGGGGGATCGAAAGCTTCGAGCTGCAATCGCCGTAGCTTAGGTTCTCAATCGGTGGCCAGCTATTACAAGCGCATTTGAAGGTGGTGATGTGGCTAAGACAGGGTAATAGTGTGCTTCACAAAGCTTTTTTCTTCTTTAACCGTCTACAAGAAGTACACCTCGTGAGTCCACCGCAAGTTGTATGCAACTGCACGCTATCCTGGTTGTTAGTGCCCGACGCTGCTGAGCACATTGACAGCCAGTGTTCTCTCTCTCTCTCTCTCTCTCTCTCTCTCTCTCTCTCTCTCTCTCTCTCTCTCTCTCTATCTCTCTCCCTCTCACTCGTTTTCTCTCCATGAGGTGCCACGGCTACCAGCTCTGCACAGCATGCATACGCTAGGGAAGGCCACTGACAGATGTATAGAGGATAATGAAAAGTATTATTCTTCAGGATACGTGCAAATTGCAGCCTGGACGAAACATTCTTCCGGCTTGGCTGGCAAATCGGGTGCAACAGATTATTCGCCTGCATCACTGCTTATCTGCAGCCAGAGGATCGACAAAGTGCTCACTGGTTTCTTTCTTAACGCTGGTCACTAGAGTTCCTGGAGCCTTGCCCTTGGGCTTGTCGTTCGACTTGCTACCTTTCGTTTTCGTACTGGGTGCAAATATGTCGTCTGAAAAGATAACGGTACGAGAAAATAACGCAATTCCACATCGCTCAGCGCGGTCCTAGCAAACGTCTGCAGCGAAGGCACAGCCCAATGTGTAATCCCTCAAGGGTGCTAGGCGTGAAATGCAACCACATTTCACTAGTAGCCAAACAAGCAGAGCGCAAGCCACCGACCGGTCCGAAACGCCCAAGTTCAAATGGCATCGCATTCTTAAGGTCGACGGCTGTCGGCAGCAATGGACGTTCTCATTGGCAGGCAGGCTACGAGCACACTCACACTAGTGCAAGGCTAGATGTGAAGGCCACAGAGCTGCTGGAGCTGCCTACAGCACCAGCCCCCTGCCCACTTGCTGCTTAAAAGCACCACACAGCTGGGGCCGTGCACCGTTGGGTACTTGTTCCTACTAATGCCTAGGCTGGGAGTTGCAGAGGAAGTTGCTCAGGGGGGGAGGAGCGTGAGGCGGGAGAGCGGTGCCGACTTGAGAGTCCGTAAGCAGCTGCGCTGAGGAGAAAACTCATCTTACGTGAATCGCAGGACCGATACTTTGCCGCATCCCAGCAGCAGCCGAAGCCAGATTATATGCAAAGGATTCGAGAGGAAGCAAGCGAGAAAAAATGCTGCCCCGAAACGAAGGGCTGGCCAAAGAGATGATAACACGGAATGGCAAGAGAGAGTGAGCACCAGCATGCGAACAGCAGGGGTCACAATGGGCAGTGGTGAACCACGTGGTGACCAGTGACCAGCAGCAGCAGCAGCAGCAGCAGCTCGAAATAAAAGTTTCCAGAGCGAGCGCTCACGTGCCCTACCCTCCGCATGGTCTTCAAACACACTGCCTTCCGACGACTCGGGCTTCTTCTTGCTACTGCTGCTGCTGCTGCCACCAGCTGCCTGCTTCTTTGCCTTTGCGGTCGTCGTCGATTTGGGTAATGATGGCAAGTCGGCAAAAATGTCCGTGTCATCGGCAAACATGTCGTCCACTTTGGTGATGGCCTTGGCTGCCTTCTTGGAGCCCTTCTTCTCAGGAGCCGCTGCTGGCGCAGTTACATCGACAATCTGCAATGCCACCAGCCGCTGAGAGCGACGAACGCGTTTAGGCACTAACGAAATAGACTTAAGCCACCCTGTTCAGTACGAAAAACATGGAAAGCGTGTAAAATGCTCACGGCGCCAGAGTAGAAAGTTGATGAAGGCAGCCGCCGACTATGCTAACTGAACCCGCATGTGAGAGCAGAAGAGTCGCATCTATGCTGCCTACTCATCTACCTCACCTTGCTCAGCCTTAATAAGGTCTGCATGCTTTGTGAAGCCTCAGCAAAAAGGCAGGAGCACGGACTCGATCGAGCCACGCTCACTGCACGGAGCATGGAGAGTAGTAGTCAGGTGCCAGCTCGGTGCATTCTTTCAACGGCGACCAACACATAAGCCACACGCTGCACCAAGCAGCACGGCGGCTGTTGACTGTGCAATGAACATCGCCTCACAATGTGCAGCCAGTCACGTTAGTGCATGCTCACCCTGCAGATATTGCCTCCCAGCGTTCCGAGGCGCCGTATTAGCAGCAGATCGAGTATTGCTCTCAGCACGAAACATGGACAGACGACAGCTTTGCCAGTGGTCAGGCTATCTGAATCCCTTCAGAGCTGAGCAGAAGCAAACACTAACTAAGTTGATACAAGTTCGCTCCTAGTTTGGCCACTAATACTATCCCTTGTCTGAATAAAAGCAGTCAAAACAATGCTAATCCGAAAGCTGAGCCTCCCTGCATGGGTTGTAATCGAGCTATACGGGTAGGGACCACCACGAGTTCCTTTTGGTGCTATAGCAGTACCTCTTGCTTTCGTAAAGAAGCATCTGACATACATGCATCACCAGATGTGATCTGCACCCTAGGCCCATTTAGTGGAAGTGTCAGAAGAGAGATGAGGGCCATATTTATTGCTGCTATCTGCACTGTGTGATTTCTATAAAATTTGGCAATGCCAGCTATTAAAGCAATAGGTAGTACGACTTCCGATCATCTATGTGTTCAGCAATTCAATGTTCCGATCTGATAAGGTATTGCATTTCTCATTTTCATCCTATGTGTAACATAAGATTCGTTGCTCCAGCTGCTGCAGGCAAAGTTGCACCAACATGCAAGCACCTGTCTGGGCACCCACGAGGCAGAATGCAAACTACAAGTTCGTAAAGATTTGGCCATCGTGTTCTACAAAACTTATGTAAACTTGAAAGAAAAGCGAGGCTTCAGATGTGACACGACCCACCTGACCTCTGAGCCTTCTATCCATTTCACATCACATACATTCAGACACGGAGAGTGGACCAAGCCACTCTGTCAGCACAATCGACCAGATTCAAAAGTGCGGCAACAAATATCGAGCATGGTTAGCCGCGTGCTTACACCCATTGCCCTGTTGGAAAAAAACATTATCTTCATGAAGGCTTATTGCTCTAAGTACTCCAACGCTCTGGAGTAGTTCTGAACAAACTTCTTTCGTCATAACGCTAGGTATTTGCCACAGAAGCAGCCATAGACCATGACCCCTTAGCTGCCAAATTTCAACGTCTTCTGGCAGCAATTACAATTAAAATATTCATTAGAGTAACGATGCACAAACAGCCTACATGTGGCATTTCTAACAATCGCAAACTTACTCTTATCTCTACCATCAAATTTGCTCTAGTCTTTGCGAGTCAAATGTGCTCTCACCTTAGCTAACGGCAAGAGTATATTTTTGCTTGACGAGCAGAAGTAGATTCTTTTTGGGGTTCAAAGCAAACATATCCTGTTCATCTAGTCGACGCCTAGTCCCATCTCTATGAACTAGCTCCCCAGTAACAACCGTCAGGCTTTGTGTTTGATGACTCACAAATGAGAATTCATAAGTCTGTCCATGCGGGTGTTGTGACATGTGTGCGGCGGGGTAACACTAACGCTTGCAGACAATTGCAACACCGAAATCGCACGACTAAAGTAGAAGAGAGGGATGTACCTTGCTAGCATCCTCTTCAGCTGCCCGAACAGCACCTCTGTCCACTGTCTTAGTGGAGGCCACACTCGGACCAGTAGCCTTCAAAATGCTGGCATCGGCAAATATGTCGTCATCGTCATCAGCAGCAGCAACAACGGTGGCTGCCGGCTTCTTAGCAGTGGCCGAAGCATTGGTTCCAAATAGGTCGTCGTGAGCAGCTACAAGGCTGACCTCTGCGACCTTGCTGGAATCTTGCAAAGAGCTTGCAGGCACTGGCAGGCTCGACACTCCGCTGCCAGTCAGAGCTGCAGAAGGCAAGCCAGAGCTTGCAGACGCCTGCAATGCAGGCAGCAATGCCACCTCTTTGGGCTCCGTCTCAACCCGAACAGTGACTGCAGCTGACGAAAGGCCTCGAAGGTTGCTGCTGAGGCTACCAACGGTAGTTGCAAAAGCAGCTTCGTCATCACCACCGCCAAACAAGTCGTCATTGCCGAACATGTCCTTCAGTTTGCCTTTCCCCGAGGGCAGTGCTCGAGCAGTGGCGCCATCTTCACGATTGCCCACGGTCTGCTGCTCATCCTCATCCTTTTTGTCGGTGCCGCCGGCTGCGGAAGTCTCGGTACCAGTCGTCGCTGGCGCCACTTTACCCTGCACGGGCGGCGCAAACAGATCGTCGGCATCGTCTGACGCTGCGCCGTCGGGATCCCAACCGGCCTTGGCCTTCTTGAACAGGGCCGAAGCAGCGAGCGCCAACGGCACGCTGCCACCGGAAGCCGAGGCCTTGACCCCCTCTGGCCGTGCTGCTGCCAGCGTAACGGGAACGCCGACAGAAGGATTTGCTGCTGCCTGGCTTTCTGAATGCTTCGAATCGTCTGCTTTTCCTTCCTCAGCAATGTCCACATCAATCTCGGTAACAGACGACACCGTCGATGATGACTGAGCAGCAGCAAGAACTCGAGCCTCTCGCGACTGCGGCCGGCGCTTCTGCTGCAGCCGAGCTCGGCCCTGAATTGGTAGGACATAAAACTGTCTGCTCCAGCACCGAAGCCAGCCAGACATGTCGCGCCAGTGGGTAACGTCGGGCCAGCAGGTCACGTCCCGACATCGGGCAACAGCGGGACACGGAGCGCCAGACAGAACGAGGTGGCTGTGATCGTTTAATAAGGACAGATATACGGCAGCTGCTGTGGCTGTAGTCGCTGCGTTACCTTATGAGCACCTGTCAAAGTACCTTCAGATGAGGCTGCCTGTGAGAACAAGTCCCTGTCCTCAGCCTGAGTGCTAAGACTAGCGGTCTTACCGTCGGAGCGGTCATGAGATGGCACAGCTACAAAGTAGTTTAAGATTAATAATAATGCAACATTCGATATAGCACCCCCAGAGAACTCAATCTCTCTCTACGCACTTTACATTTATTGCAAAGGAAGCACGATCGAATGATTAGTGGTAGCATGCTCAATGACAACAAGAATAACATTGTTAAGGGTGAAATGCACAGGGTCAGCATGCAAGTATGGTTAGTGGCAGCATGCACAGTGTCAAAACACATAAACATATAAAGGATGAGTCACATTGACCCACCAAGTGCTTTGATAAATAGATGCATTTTGGTTCCTTTTTAAATGTGGTCAAGTCAGGGAATGTCGTGTCGCAATTCGCCAGCAAGCTCCTGGCATTGGGAGCATAGGAACTAAAAGCACGGTCACCAAAAGATTTGCAGTCCGTACGAGGTATGGATAAACGATTAAATTCCGAAAAACAGGTGGTACGATGCTTAGCCTGGTGGGGAAGTAGATCTAATAGGCAGGCTGCAGCCTCTAAGCAGCTAAGGAACATCACCAAAACCAAATCCTTCTAAGATAAAGAGTAAGCAAGCCAGAGTGGCTCACGTGACATCGGGTCTAGATTATTGCAATTCCCTTTATTAAGGACTCATAGCCCATGCCCTCAATTGTCTAGTATGCTCTTGCACCACCCCCTCACCATCTAGTCACCTCGCCATCAATCGCACTAAATTGAAATCTGATGATGATCAAGCCTTAAGCACAAATGCACCAAAAGTCTGGAGCTTGCTTTTGGCTTTGGTCAATACCTTCAACGGCCTTATATACTTGAGGTTTCAGCTAGAGATAATAATAATAATAATAATTCACTTCATAAAGTGCCCTCAGAGAACTCAATCTCTCTCTAGGCGCTTTACATTTGCTGTAAAGTGAAATGCAATTGAATGGTAAGTAAAATCATGCTTGAAAAACAAACGAGATGCATCTGCTACGCTCACATTTCTCTTTGTTGTTGTGAACTTGTCATGTTTTTGTTCCGGCATGCTTTGCATGCGTACCTGTGCATAATTCAGTTCAAGTTACTTGCCATATGTCTTACTAACTGGTGGCTACGAGTGTCTTCATGGCTGTTTTAGATTGGCGGTCTTACCATGATAATTGTTTACTTTTGCATGCTTTATACAAAGGATGTCCCTAACCCTTGAATTGATTCTCGTGTAGAGTTGTAAAGCACCTGAATAGAGATTAAATTCTCAAAGGGCACAACACAAATGACGTATTATTACTATTGCACGATAAGAAAATCCACTGCATAATTACAGCTCACGAAGATCATTCATCTGAGATGAAGATGCTGCAGAGCTGTGCGGCATGAAGATGAGCTCTGGTCTACCACCTACGGCTGGAACCCAGATATCGCCTGCTGTATATCATCGGTTTGATGGGGGACGCTTGCCCATTTGTGCAGTTCAGGCTCTAGAAGCATACACTTTGAGGCGATTTACCAATAGAAAGTAAATGTAAACATGACGGAACATATACCAAGTGATTGGATAGGTTCTGCTGGGCTATGAAAGGGCTACATAAGTAGGAGCACACAGTTTCAGGGTTACCGGTGAGACTGAGGCCATAGCTATTAGCACTTGACCTTCGGTGTAGCTTAAGGCAGTGCAAGACTGCAAGATCAGAACTGTGCTGCCCAGAAACAGGAACAGAGCAGACGTGGCAGCTATGCAAGTAATAATAATCTTGACATGTCAGACAAAAAAGAGCAGCTTGAAAAGGAGTCTTGTGTTCTATTAAGGTGAGTGTCCCCATTCTGAAGACCAGCTGGCAAGGCGATTTTCATAATTCTTTTCAGCCAGATCTATATGAATTTGAAATGGAAATTTAGTGGCAGTCTGATGCTGCACTGCTCAGCACTTTTGCCAGTTGTTGACTAAACAAAGACAAACCGAAACATACTTATTAAAACCAAAACCGACATCACCAAATATAAATGCTATTGGAAGTTATTCCAAATACTATAAATACTGGAGGTATCAACAGGCTCTTGCCGGCACTAAATAACTTACCAGGTGCCACTTCACTCGTAGGAGCCTGTTTGCTAAGCAGCTGTGCTGGGCTTATCCCGCCAAACATTGATACTCCACCAGGAGGTGCCTTCTTTACCGGTGGGGCTGTATTCACCGGCACCTGCTGAAAATGAAGTCACATACTAAGTGCAAAGCTGGATACTTCAGCATTAGTATAACATGGTGAATATTCGTCTAGCAGTTTCTGAAAGCCTGCTCACTGTATTGGAATATTGAAGAGTTAACGATAATGCTAACGAGTAGTGCATGCCAATGCCTTTGTTTGCTAACCAAGTGCAGAACAATGTGAAATTAGCCTGTTTTGCAGCATCTGGAGCAATTTCTGGCTATTATTGTGTAGCACCGCAAGAAGACTGCGGATTAACACTTGCAGTATGCACCAAGAATCCCCTCTCTAAAAATGCATCTCATTTAATTTCTTGGGCATTTTTCACAGATGAAGCGGCAAGTCAGACACGGTTCGAAACGATGCAAAAAAATAATAGTGAAGTAGAAATAAAGCACCACTGAGCAGCCCTTTCTAATGAACACGAACCGACGGAACTATCTGCATTGGCTCCTTGGTCTTAGCTTGATCGGCTTGCCAAGTAGGTGTACTACATTCCTCATTGCCTCATAATCTTCATGAACACTCAAATACATCCAGGTCACAGTGATTTTGGCATCTCGGGTTTCTACCAAAACTCCCGAATCTGTTGTATATGGCTCCAAAGCTCCTATTCATCACGACAAATTGGGGGAAGATTCTTCCTCAAACTGATTTCTTGGGTTTCTTTTGTAAAGTAAAACCCCTGCCTAGTCTGCATCCAGGAATGCCCTAATCAGGACTCTTGAAGAAGTGCAGGAACTAGTCATTGAGATACCTTTTGCAAGAGGGGGAGACAGGGCATATTCAATGAGTCTTACTTCAACATGTTATGCTGGCACTTCCAAAAACTACCTCCGAACACTGCCACTATTTCTGAACCCACTCGCTTAAATCCAAAAACCAGTTTATTTCACAAGCCTTTTTCACAAACAGTCAGCTTATCAAACTGGCAGCATCCATAATTTGCTATTACTATTGCTTCCTGATACATTGATCGTACCTGCTGGTAGGCAGTATTTTTCGGTCCTGGTTTTGTGAAACTTTTCAACGTTTAACGATATATCTTAATACCAGAGGCATGTGGATTTTTCAGGTTCTTGTACTTTATAAATAGGAATAGGATACTGAAGGAAGCCCAAGCTTGGAAGCAACATTTGGAGGATTGACTAAAAGCAAGGCATTTAAAATTCGTAGGATACCTCGGTTCGAAGTTTTTTGAGTTTAACAAAAATTCACAGGTATTACTGTACACACTATGCACACATTTTGGTGAGCAATGGTTGTTATCTGGCAGCTAAATGTAATGACCTCAAAGCCGAGAATACTAGCTTTGAAATCCAACATGCTTTACCAACAATAACTTGAATAAAATAAGTTTTAGAAAAATCCATGTTTGGTGCTGTTGCAGTGGCCTAGCCACTCGCCTGATTTGAACCGCATAGAACGACTGTAGAATAATACCGGCAGGCGGCTGAGGATGAGTGTTCGGCCTACACCAGCCGACCTTTTCAGTAAAACTCACGTTCATTGAACCGTGCAGCAGCAGAACAAGCGATGCAGAAGCTTGTGGCCTTTATGCCTGGTCAGACAACAGAGGTCATAAAGAGTCGCAGTGGGAGGACTTCACACTAAATGCACACATACCAGCAGAATATTTATTAGTTTTTGGGCTGTCAATAAATATTTTCCCATGCTTTGCATAACTTTAGTATGCCTAGCATTGTATACGACCCTCGTATTACCCAAATGAATTTAAAGCCACAGCAGCAGTGGCCATACTGCAAGGATTTTTTCACATGAGTGTACCTTTTCTGCAGGCATCCAGCAAGATTATCCCTAACTAGTTACAAAATAGTAGCCCAGCCACTTAACCATGAGAGCTTTGCTTCACAAATATGCTGATGCATTATAAAATCTCTCTCTTTGTACACACACACACACACACACACACACACACACACACACACACACACATTTATTCAGGCACTTCACATTTGCCACGGGCTCGACCCCACACGATCTGGGTCATAAAATATATTCAGCTTGACCTTTGTAGAGGCAAGAACCTTAACCACTGGGCTAAATCTATGCAAATGAAGTGGATGAGAGGATAACCCAAGAAACGGGAGGGTGGCTATTATTGGAGCAAGCTGCCAGCACAGTGCAGATTAAGGCACGATATAGTTTGTTCACATACAGCCAATACAGCAGGAAGTATGATTCTCAAAACACATTTTGGTGTTAGCTGGCCATAACATTTTTATCATAGTGGTCATGGGTATTATAGATGAGGAATGATGCAAGGAGTGCAACTAGCTTGTTTTCACAACAGTTCTCTACCTCAATGATGCGTTAGATTCAATATGCCTCTCCATTTACCGAATACAGCTGAAGTATCTTGCATTGTTAACTTCAACTAGCACTATACTCTGGAAAGATCTGCATACAATGTTGACATATAGCAGTGTACATATACGCAATCTTTACATTGCATGCTCTTGCTGCTGTGGTGTGTGTTCTCTCGAAGCAGAAACAATGCAGCCTCGACAGAAACGGCCATTAAATCACGTGGAACTTGGAAGGCTATAAGTAAAAGGATTTAGGGTGTTCAAGAACGATGGTCTGGAAAATGTTTCCCAGACAGGTCTCGTGTCGGACACACAATAAGGCATTCATGACCATAAAAACGGACTACTTTGGTAGTCCATGCCCAAGAAGAGAACCACTTGCTACATACCAGCTATACGTGAAGATGGTGAGCAAGCATGCATGTTTAAAACAAAGTTTCAGTCAATCATCGATCTTATCGGGCAAGCATGATCACAGCTAAGACCCTTGCCAAATACCTCGAATGTGTGTGTGTGTGTGAGAGAGAGAGAGAGAGAGAGAGAGAAAAAGAGAGAGGAGAGAAATCTGCAAGCTAATACGAATAAACAGTGTTACCAGTCCATGCTGCGGGTGCCTCTTACTAGATATAAGTGTAAGCTCTGGTAAAAAAAAACTACCAGGCCAGTTACAATGTTTCACATACTATTTTGCACAAACAGATGACTGGATTGGTGTGACTCATCTACTACACAGTTAGCTAACAGGCATACGATCCATGTCCATGAAGTTGATAGTCACATGCTTAGATACAAGTTTAAACAGTTTTGAATTTACAATAACCCCATAAGCATTGCTTTGAAGCTGCCTCCTTAACCACAATGCCTCATAGTCATAATCATAAAAACTTAACATCAGTCACTTCCTTTTATACTTCTCTGCTCAATTGATATCGACCTGCATACCTACATAGTCTCCAAGAATAGCCAGGGTCATATTACAGTCTCTTCTATTCCTATTTCATCCTTCAAGTAGTTATCGACAATACAAAATATTAGCTGATTTAACAGCCGTTTATTACGTATAGCAGCAGAAAAGCCTTAGAGGATATAAACACCGCTTACAGTGGTAATACAGCATTGCCCACGGCAGAATTCGAATCCACGACCTCGGGACCGAGATCGTGAAGAGCAACTGCCTTACCTAGGGGATCATCTAGTAGAAAAATGGTTACCAACAAATAGCAGCAATATTTCCGAAAGCAGTAATTCCCATTCAACTATTACTATATTCAGAGTAATAGGGACTCAGGGGAATACAACCTAGAGTAGTCAATCATAACTTGCTCAAAAGGGACTACAATTGCAGAGGAAAAGTTAAATGTGGCAGGCCTCATATGATCTTTACTCACTTACGTTGGCTCCACCCTGGCCATTTCCAAATACTTGGGCTAGTTACGATGCTGCTCCCTAGCTAGCAAGGAAGCTTTTGTAATCTGTACGCAGATCCTGTTTTACCTTATTACACCTCATCTTATTTCACCTCATGCTGATGTTTTTTGAAGGTTGCGAATTCAAGGAAGAAAAAATAACAGGCCAGCAAGAGCTGCTTGGGAGTCTGTTTTGAAGGATCATTTTATGAGGGTTTTCAAAATAGGCTGAGAAAGCAAGCTAAAAGCATTTTTACAACTGCACGTCTTTGCCTTCTTTATGTGCTAATGCAACAGTCTTTATCATGCTATGAGGAAGGCGTACTTTGCCAAACTAGTCATCGGCGGCACAGCAAATACCACAATAAACTACAGTCTGCTCACTGGTGGCTATGCCAGCAAGGCGGCAGGGGAATTTTGAGGAACCAACAAAATGGCCACTCTGTGGCTTCAACCAGTCGAGGCCAGTGGGCAGATTGTCACAACTGCTACCTATCATAGGTCTTCCACCGATACCAACTACTAACAGACAAAACGTAGCTCTCTGTAGCAACATAACCAAGATGTTAGTGTGGGGCTAAACCGTGACCTTTATAGAGGCAGCCGATCATAGGGAGGCTGGACGGGCACGTCGAGGATGGGGGCAAGCAAGCCGGCCTGAGTGCCCCTTCAAGTCTGTCCACTGGGGTGTCCCATTGGCCTTGGCCCCCCCCACCACCTCAGCAAATCCAATCACATGGCTGAGCTACTCCACTCAAGTCAATCCAATCGCTGGCCTGCTTGTCCGTGCCATTCTCAGGCCGTCATTAGAACCAGCACTCGAATACTTGGTGGAGCAGAGCTTTTAGCAAGCTGATGCAGTGATCGACCAATGTCAGCTCTCCATGCATCATTGATTCCATAGCATGCAAGCAAATCTGTCAGCTCGGTCTCTGCTTAGACATAGCTAAATACCAAGAAATAGGTCCTTAATGCCTGTGCCCACACCTAAGCACAATTAAGCAAGCGCTCTCGCCTGCAGCTCACCGGTAGTTGGCTTCGTGAACTTCCAGCATCTGCAGTCGTGCTTGTACTGCCGAGCAAGTCGTCATCGTTTGTCATTTGGTCTGGAAAGTCTGTAAACAACACGGTAAAGAGCCAGCAAAATGGAGTATCTCGACATGACAAATCAGAGCAACTGCATCTGCATTTGCCACAAAGTTACTCATTCTTGCTTAAAATAACAAGCTTCGAACACCACAAACTGTGTGAAAGACTTGGAACAAGCCACGCGCACTATGCCTCCACGAGCGTTTTCGGACGAGAAGGAATGCACGGTTCAAGTGCAAACTCAACCGGATTCTATACAGTATCACATAATACTTGGGCACTAGCCACAAAAGAATGCTTGTGTTCTTGCAGTAATATATCAATCAACACCATTTTATTTTAGCCACCGTTTCACAAACTAGAACAGCTGAATGCACAGCAAGCCTATCAATGCAGTGCATAAGTCTACTGCAATAGAAAATACAAATGCAGCTATAAAATAGCAACTGCTGCACTGCTGGTAAGGTAGAACTAGCTCGGAAAAAGTTCAGTAAATGTTCATTCAGCTACGGCATAAACATTGCCATCGTGAAGTGAGTGGCAAGAAGCAAGGCTAAGGAAAAAAACGCCCACCTGAAGTTTGAAGTAGTACTTTGCTGCCTAATATAGCAGACGGATTTAGTCCACCAAACATGGACACAGCTCCTGGCGGTTTCTTAATCTGCTGGACTGAACCCAACGGAGTCTTGGCCTGAAGATCAAAGATGGTCACATGTATAACATGACACAATTTAAACCAGCACCCATCATCTGTGATAAAAAGCAGGTAAAAGTTATTAATTATCAGTTCGCCAGGAATCGTGCTTAAAATCAAACAAAATGATCATGAATTTGAGGAATGTCTCTGAGAGGCCGCTCAGATCGAGTGTACTGCACAGTCACTCCAGCTGCCCTGGCAGGGATGACCCAACGTAGGAGCATATGTGCTTGCAAACAAACTTGTGGAAGAAGCAACAGTAATAATAGCAATACACTTGTGCCCTCGGAGAACTCAATCTATTTCTAGGCACTTTATAGATGCTGTAAAAAAAACATGCCCTAATGATTTGTGGTAACATTCTCAATGTCATCAAGCATAACGTTGTTAGATGCAACATGCACAGGGTCAACATGCAGATATAGCTAGTAGCAGCAGGCACGGTGTCAGCATGCATAAGCACACAAAAGAGGATCACAAAGACTCACTAAATGTTGACACAAACAGGCGAGTTTTAGGTATCTTTTAAATGTCGTCACTTCAGGGGATCTCAAGATGTTAGTCGGAAGTGAGTTCCACTAAAGGCACAGTTTCCAAAGGTTTTGAGGTTCTTAAGAGGTGAACTACATGACCTGAGTCAGAACAGTGGGTTGTACACTGCTTGGCCTGGTGGGGAGTAGTTCTGATAGGTAGGCTGGAGCCAGAGAATGAAGGAATCTAAAAGTGAGTGACAGAACCTTAAAGTCGATGAGTTGCTTGACTGAGAGCCAGTGCAGTTCAGTTGGAAGTGGTGGGATGTGGCAGCTGCAACGCTCACGAAAGACAAGCGTAACTTCCGAGTTTTGCACCAACTGTAAGTGCCTGATTGCACAGGCCGGTAGATCAGCAAGCAGTGAATTACAGAAGTCGAGACGAGATGTCACAATGCATTGAACAAATTTAGATGTGGCATCCCTGTCTAAAACAAGCCCGAATTTTAGCAGTGTAGTGTAGCTGATAGTAGGTAGACTTGACTGTGCAGCTGATATGGTCGTCTGAAAGGTCACTTTGGAACATGACACCTAGATTGCGTGCAGATTCAACGGGAGGTGTGCTGGTAGAGCCAATTTTGAGTGTCAGTCTTTCCAATGTTTGAATCACACTGGGTTTGACCATAACTAGCAAGTTGATTTTAACATCATTCAATCTAAGAAAATTTGCAGCTATCCATGTATGGATGTCATCAATACATGCAACAAGAGTTGAGAGAATTCGACGAGATGGAGGGCTGGGAGGGATCAAAGCAAAGGTACAACTGAGAGTCAACTGCATAGAAGTGAAAGCCTTGATTGTGCTTGGCGATCACATCGCAAAGAGGGAGGTTATAAACAGTGAAGATAAGCAGACCAAGCACAGACCCCCCCCCCGAGGTACCATGTACTTCAGTGGTTCCTCAGATGACCTTTGTCGGTCCACATCAATATTCTAGTCTCCTATTGAAGTAGGATCTGAACCATTGCAGTGCAGTACCAGTGGCACCCAGGCGAGATGAGAGGCACTCGAGTAGGACTTTATGGGTACTTGTATCAAAACCTGCCGAAAGATCAAGTAAAACAAGCAGCAAGACTTTATCCAAGGCTGCATTCCTGAGAAGCTCGTTATAAACTGTAAGCAATGCTGACTCCGTGGAGAGCATTCTGAGAGGATTCATTATAAGAGTGCAGCTAGTCTACTGCAACTCACTCGAGTGTTTTTTATAGGAGCAGTAGAAGGAAGATTGGGCAGAAGCTGCTGAAGTTCTCTTGGTCTGGTACTGCTTTATTAATTAGTGGCCTAACAGCTTTTTAAAGGTGCAGGAACACGACCTGAGGATAAGGACATAATTATCGTGTTAGCTGTGCATGCCAGCAGCGGATCGTAGAAGCAGAACAGTGGAATTAGGGTCTAGAGGACTAGTAGTCTTCTTTGAGTGTGAGACAAATTTCAGGATAGGGTCATTCATGGCTTCCTTGAAAGCAGACATTGAGGTAGTGCACGAAACTGGGGTACAGGTGTTGCACTATTTAGAGACAGGACTCCAGAGGGGATGCTGCTACCTTAGGTTTGGACTTTCTCATCTTGTCTATCTTTCTGATAAAGAAGCTAGAGAAGCGATCAGATAGGTCACCACATGAATCACTAGGCATGGAGCTGACCTGGAAGCATTTAAGGAGATGATTGATGGTAGATACCAGCATTTTTGATTGTGCATCTGTGATTTAGAAATATTTTTGTAGAAGTTAGACTTGGCCTTTGCTAGGATACACTGGCATGATCTACAGTAGTCTTCATATGAATGAAGAGGAATGGACAGTCAGTCCTGATCGTTATTTAGCATGCTTCTCAAGCTTGCACTTAGTAGACCTAGCCAGTTTAATGTCTCCGGTAAACCATAGGCCGTCTAGGCGAGGGTGCACAATGCACTTAGTCAAAGGTGCGAACTCGTTAAGCATGTCAGCAAGTGTCATGTCATAGCATTCTACCAACGATGATAGGTCGGAAGGAGGATTGAGCAGCAGGGGCAAAGAAGATATTTCTGCTCTAACAGTATCGATGTGAAGGGTCTTGAGGTATTCACAGATGATTTTGGATGCACACAGGAAGAAACACACTGTGGATTGAGTGAAATCCGCATTCGATCGTGCTGCCTTTGCAGCAAATGTAAAGTGCCTAGAAAGTGATTGAGTTTTCTGAGGGGGGTATATCAAATGTATTATTATTAGTATTCTTATTTAATGATCAGAGGAGCAGAATTTAAAAAAAATAGGGGATGATAACCGACATTTGTGGGAGAATATTTGAGTATACGACTCTTGCTGTGAGCTGGGTCATGCACATGAGCCACGAGAGAAAAAGAGTCTGTCAGTGCACGAAATTCGGCAATTGAGGCGTCAGTTAAGTCATTAAAAGGAACTTTAAAATCACACATAACAAGGAAATATCGATTTCTAGCACACATAATCAAAATGAGATCAGAGAAATAAGAGATAAAGAAGGAATTGGTACCTGGTGGGCGATAGGTTACTGCCAACAGTGGCAGCTTGTTGTCGGAGGGACTTAAAACAAGAGACTCGAATGACTAATTCGAGTGGACTACAAACGTTTGAAATTGAGGAAGGAATGGGCGACAATTTCGACTCTACCAGTTTTCACTGATCTATGGGTACGAAAGAATGGGAAAACTGTGGGGGTAACGTCAGCTATGATCGGGATGCTTGTCGATTTCAGCAAGATTTTGGTCAAAGTGAGCAGGTCGAGATCGCCTTCAAAAATCATCTAATGTAATACAAGGGGTTTATTGCACATTGAGCATGCATTCCAAAGACAAGCATTAAGATGGGCCACAGGGGTTTTAGTAGGCCTGATTACAACCAAGCTCGAATGACTTAAAACAGCTCTGGGGGGAGGGTAGATTTCACAGGGCGGCACGAGACGATGCTTTGAATACTGAACCAGCAAAGATTCAGGCTACTGCAACGGCTACGACTAGGTCTTCTTTTGGAAACCATGTTCACGGACCCTGGCAACAGCAAACACATCAAGCCAAGTATTCCGATAGTAGAACATGCACGATAATACCTAACACACATACTAATAACAGTCGGCGAAACAAAGGCCGATCTAATATGCATATTCATAACAGTCAGCGATTTCAAGGCAGGTGCCGAAGGCCGAGGCCACAGCAGAGGCATTTGTGTAAAGCGGGTTGGAGCACAAGCGCTGCTAATCCGGTGTGCACCATGCTAGTGACGTATCGGGTTTAATGTACACGAAGCCATGTCTTGACTTACGGTCAGATCAGGCTGCTCCTGCTTTGCTTTGGCACCAGAGCCGAAAAGATCGTCTTCGTCGTCGTCATCAAACATGTCTCGCACCTTCGGCAGAATGCTGGTGCCTGAAAATGATATAGCTAGGGTTCGTATTATCTTGAAAACGCCGATGTAATATCTCTTTGCTGCCCCTTCTTTTCAGCTTCACCATTACCCTCACTGTACAAACGTATATATTGAGCATGATCAAACTGAAGCCCACTCGAAAGTAATAGCAACCAGAAGCAGTCAGGGCTGTCAGTTGGAGCACACAAGTGCTGCCTTGTAAAGTTATGTTTCATTTTAATCACTGGAACTACTAGAATTAGTTGTACCGAAAGGGATGTGCAGGTGTGTGGCCTGTTATTCTCAACTGATCCGTGAGGCCAACACGGAATCCTGAGGTAGTCGGGCAAATTGAAAAAAAAGTGCTCACCAACAGGTCGATTGTCAGGAAACTACCTTTTTCTGTAAGGATGCTAATACGACTGAACTGACACGCCGATTTAGATAGCCTTAAGGCTTTTATAGTATTACATAAGAACAGGAAGAGCCTTGTCAGCCTTCAGCCTTTTGCACTGGAACACTCCAACCATCAGCAGGAACCCAAAGTCTCCAGTCCCAGCATCGATCAAACCAAGATGCTCCGAGAGGTCCACCAAGCTGAGCCAAAAACATGCCCTGTTTCCTTGCCACACAACGTGAGCCGTGATGGCACACTAGGTAAGGCGGTTGCTTTCACGACCTCAGTCCCGAGGTTGTGGGTTCGATTCCTGCGGTGGGCGATCCTTTATCGCCATTGCAAGCGGTGTGATAGCCGTAAAGGCTCTTCTGTCGCCATAAAAAAGAGGCTGTTTAATCAGCTAGGATTTAAGTTTAAATTTTAAACGTCTAGCTTGCCACAGTAGTTACCCATTTGCAATATAACAATTCACAGCATTTAACTTCTGAAAGCTGAGATTGAAACAAATAAAAGCCTGCCACTTGGCTGTAACTTGTCAAGCAGCATGGCACCAACGAACTAAGACTAATAATAAACAGGACTCTAACAAAGTGATAATAAATCAGTTTCAGCTAAGGATGTCCTTGCTGTCATAAACATGTAGGTAGATACCCTTTAAGCAAAATGATACTAAGAGGTCACAGTGGGAATTATAATGCAAATACGGTACAGCAGCTGAGGAAGTAGGTGCAAAGCTTAGCCCTTGAGCCAGAGGGACTCTAACATGTGAGACCAGTAAGTAAAGCAGGATTAATTCCACGCTTTCGGCAGGCAATAGGGGAGGTGGCATTAGCAGGTTCAGCAGCTGCATTTTATGTAGCAGCCAAGGAACCTTGTTGGCTTCCAGCCTGTTTACAGCTGGAAACAGAATTGCCTGCTGCAAGACTCAAATCCACGAAATGGGTCGAGAAAAGCAGGTATCTTAATGTTGGGCTATGACGATGCATGCTGACTTGCTGCCAGTCGTGGCAAATCACCTTAAACCATTGAGGGATTCGATGCATTGGCCAAGCATTCTAATATTATCTAAATCGTATTCCATAACGACTGAAATCCCAAAAAACCACCATGGAGCCTTGTGTCCTTCTGGCTGCAGTCCCAGCTGTTCCCCGGTGTACCGCAGACCTTTACCGGTGTCCAACGGTGCTTCGGGTAATGAGTGATATTGTAGAGGCAGTCAAAGTTTGAGGCCACGGGATTGTAGTCAGTGTAATGCTGTGACCAGCAACCGTTTGACATGCATTCTGAAGGCAATTTTGCAGTATCTCTATAAACAGAAATGATTTGCCAACACAGTGAAATCACTTCAGGTTTGGATGAGCTACATCTCTTACGGTATCACCTGCAGCTGGTTATAATAATAATAATAATAATAATAATAATAATAATAATAATTCACTTGATAAAGCACCCTCAGAGAACTTAATCTCTCTCTAGGCACTTTACATTTGCTGTACGGTTAGGACTAATTAGATGCCACACTAACTTCAAACCTTGATAGTAAGTTCCAGTCTGGTTTTAGAGCTAATCACTCCATAGAGTGACCACTGCTTCGGGTGTACAACGACCTACTTAGGAATCGCAGACATGGGCAGAGTACCTCTACTTGTTTTGCTCGATCTTTCGGCAGCTTTTGATACTATCGATCCCCAAGTCCTTCTCGAGTACCTCTCATCTCGCCCAGGGATCACCGGCACTGCACTGCAATGATTCAGGTCCTATCTCAGTTGAGACTCCAGAGTATTGATGTGAATAGACAAAGATCATCAGAGGAACCTCTGAAATATGGGGTACCTCAGGGATCCGTACTTAGTCCTGTTCTTTTCGAGATTTATACTCTTCCACTTACCGATGTGATTGCCATGCACAATCAAGGCTTTTACTTCAATACGGATGACACTCAGTTGTACCTTTGCTTTGATCTCTCCCAGCCCTCCAGCACGTCGAATTCTCTCAACTCCCTTGCTGCATGTATTGATGACATCTGCACATGGATAACATCAAATTTTCTTAAATTGAATGATGATAAAACAAACTTACTAGTTATGGGCAAACCAAGTGCACAAAATCTAGGTGTCGTGTTCCAAAGTGACCGATCGTTAGACGATCACATCAGCTCCACAAACAAGTCTCATTGCTTTCAGCTACATAACATTGTTAAAATTCGGGCTTGTTTAGGCAGAGATACCACATCTGAGTTGGTCCATGCGATTGTGAAAGTCAGTTTTGACTTCTGCAACTCCCTCATCGCTGGTCTACCGGCCAGTGCACTCAGGCGCTTACACCTGGTGTACAACTCTGCAGCCAGGCTTGTCTTTCGTGAGCGTCACAGTTGCAACATCACACCACTTCTCACCGACCTGCACTGGCTCCCAGTCAAGCAACTCATCGACTTCCAGGTTTTGTCACTTACTTTCAGGTCCCTTCATTCCTTGGCTCTAGCCTACCTGTCAGATCTACTGCCTCGCCAGGCTAAGGATCGTACCACCTGCTTTTCTGAATCTATTTACCGATACCTCGTACAAACCTCAAATCCTTTGGAGACCATGCCTTTAGCTCGTATGCTCCCAAAGCCTGGAACTCACTCCCGACTTGACTCACGAAATCCCCTGACTTGGCCACATCTAAAAGGAAACTAAAAATGCACCTATTTATCACAGCATTTAGTGGATCTATGTGATTCGACCTTAATGTGCTTATAATAATAATAATAATAATATTGCACTTGATAAAGCGCCCTCAGAGAACTTAATCTCTTTCTAGGCGCTTTACATTTGCTGCAAAGTGATACGCAATAGAATAGTAAGTAAAATCATGCTTGAAAAACAAACAAAATGAATATTATGTGTGCTGACACTGTGCTTGCTGTCACTAACCACACTTGCATGCTGACCCTGTGCACAACACCCATAACCATGTTATTCTTGTTGTTTATTGAGCATGCTAGCACTAAACATTCGATCGTGTTTCCTTTGTCGCAAATGTAAAGTGAGTAGACCGAGATGGAGTTCTCTGATGGCCCTTTATCAAGTGTGTTATTATTATTGTACTTAAACGAGTCTTTTAAATTGAATTCGAGGCCTAAGGTGGCTTCCGGTGAGCGTTTGTAGCCAACAGCATACATCTCATGCAGAGAAGAAAAGTGAAATGCAGCCACTGCAGCAGAGTTGCACCCGAGGGAAGTTGGCCTGCCAGGGCTTGACTCCTCCATACCTAGCTGACCTACTACACCAGTTTCAGCCTCCTCACACTCTCAGGTCCTGTATGGACAACAAATTAGCTGTTCCATTCCTCAGCCTAAAGACCGTTTGCGACAAAAGCTTTAGCTCTGCAGGTCCGAGACTGCGCAACTCACTTTCACGAATCTTACGCAATGACAACTACTCTCCTGCTGCCGACTATGGCAATCCTTTCCAGCTGCCCTGAGCTGCTACTTCCGTGCTAGTAACTACCTCAACTGCTCTCCCGAACCCACTAAGCTTCTCACTTTCTCATTGTTGCATGAGGTGAAGTCTGTTGGCTACCGAATGCATACCGAAAGCCGCTTAGGATGTGAGTGTGCTAGACAAAACTCTTCTGAGTAACACACACATAGTCTTTGTGGCTTTGTGGAGTTACAGAAGAAGATACATCATAAGCAGCAAAACCGAAGCAGCAAGGAATGGCTGGACTTAAACTACGTCCAGAGTCGGTTCATAAAAGAGTTTAACGGCTTATTTACTGCAGTGAGAGAGCAGCCTGAGGCCACGAGCAGGCATGCCAGGCAGCTGCAAGCTCTGCGAGACACAACCTAGACAAAGTACTGCGTGGACACCTGTACGGTACGGCTGCAACAGCCAGTGGTGTTTTCTTAAACGCTGGGTGCCAGTGCGATGTAAGTTCTCTCAGTCTGCAACTCCACAACGCCACAAGGACTCGCTGGGAGCTACGCAGGAGAGTCGTCCACTAGCATTAAGTTTACTCAAAGCTTTAGTAGCTTTCAGTGCGCATCGTCAACGGGTCATGGCAGAATATGCTGGCGCAGTGACAAACGCAAACTAAACTAAACAAACTAAAGGTACAATTTGCAGAGTAGAGTTCCAGCATAGTAGAGAAAGTAGACGGCCGTAAACCGAATAGCTGCCGAATGAAGGCGAGTGTGCTGCGCACCAAAATCGCTTCACGTCCTGACAGAAGGACGGCGAACGCCAACGCTCGATGGTACTCACCTTTCGATGGCTGCATGGCGTCTTCTGACTTAACGGTAGGACCAGTGGGCTAAAGCAATACATAAACAGCATAAGTCAGCTTAGATGTCTACTGAGGAGTAACCAAGTAATGCATCGGCAGAGCTTCCGACCACTGAAGTAATCCAGCTCAAGCGTAAGTGCAAATGGCAAAATACGTGATATGCATTTACATGCATGCTGGGGTTACAGTTCACCGTTGGCAATGTGCATGCCAAGGTGCAGCGCCCAGCCTATCCAGTTCCATCGGCCACACGCATGAGATGCTAAAAGACAATCATGCCAAGAACGCTTAAGAAAAGCCCTAAAGCAGCTAACTCATAGCAGCGCAGCGGTGGTATCAAAGGGAAATCATCACAAGCGCATAAAGCATTGCAGCTCTCGTATACAAGGCTTTATTTCGATATTGCAAATTCTGCTAATGATGCTAAGTGACAAGGGACTCAGTTACCAAAGGCCTGCAAAACTAGAATCCGACAGCTGAGGAGCTAATTCGCGACCACGTTTCAAGAGAGCTAATGGCGGACACTTGCTTGAAAGCCGGATGTACGTCGGTTTACGGCACTACGCAGCCTTGCGACAACAGCGTGAACTACTTAACTCGCTGTGGACAGCCATATTTGAATCCACTGGGAGACCATTCTAGCACTTGTCGCTTCTGCTAGTTCTGCTTGCAACGGTTCCCAGCCCAGGGTAAAATAAATCCCACGAACCTCACGATGCAAGTTTTAGGAATGAGTTCCGCTACAGGCAATCACGAATTGCCTGCGGCAAGAGGAGAGTAGATAGCCGCTAACGCTCTTCTGCCGCATGTAAATGACGCGATTGAATCGGCCGACCTTCAATTTGGGAGAAGTTAAGCCCTGCGCTGAGCGCATGCTTTGGTTCTGAAAATGTACAGCAATGCCGAGTACTCAGCAGAGGCTTTTAGGTTACCTCTGAATATTTTTTAATGTATTTTTTAAGGGTCCTGTGGAGGTCACATCTTTTCCGCCGTGTAAAACCCAGCAAAACTATCAATGAGGTCTCGAGAAGCAAAATTATAATTCCTTCCATTGTCGCGCTGTATTTCTGACATTCTTGGAATGCAAGCAGGTGACAACGGTACAAAAAAATGTGTGGCTGCAGCCAAGTCTGGTTGGTGGCTGCCTGATTGACGCTCCCGAGAGCTGTAAACTCAGCTGTGGGCCAGGGGCATCATTGACTGTTGCGCAGCTGTTAAGATGCCTGCCTTCGGTGCAGGAGGTGTGGATTCAACTTTTCTGAGACCAACGAAAGGTGTGGTGTGTGTGCAGTGAAAGCCTCGACAGTTCTGTTCTCACTAGCTGCCGCAGTTTGCCATTCCATTGCTTACCCCTGTTCCATACTACGTGGGCAGTTTATAAATTTGCTAATCACCATAAGCTAAAGTGAAGTGAAATGGACAAAAGCAATAGCTCGACAAAAGAGCAACTCAGCGGGAACATGATAGACTAATGAACCAGATAAATCCCCATGGTATAAATACCATAACAAAATAGGTAAAGATTTTGCAAAAGTTTTGGCTCCTTAGCATGAAAAAGCTGGGAGGATAAAGTTTCAGGTTCGCTAGGAAGCGTTGGTTTCGCCTTACACTTTTCAAGGTTTCTCAGCAGTTTCAGGTTGGGGTTGCAAAGGAATGACAAAAAGTAGAGCTACGAATAAAGCATTTTAAAAAGCCCATCACGGGATATGTAATTCCGGCGATGCCGAGACAAAAGATGAAGTATTATACGACATTAAAAAAGCACTTTGAACACAAACATTTTGTTATATTCATATTTTTGCAACTTTTCAGTTATTTTGTATTTTCACTTCAGTTCCCTACCATCCACTGACGAGGTAAAATGAAGATGCAAGGACCCCCTCACTAGCCTTCGGCACGGTCTTAAAAAGCTTAGCTGATTCAACAGCCTCAATCAGAAGAGCCTTTACGGCTATCACCTCCTTCAGAGGGCGATAACAGTCACCCACTGCAGGTCTAGAACCCACAAATTGGGTAGTGAAGAGCAACCACCTTACCTCCTCAGCTAAGACCCAGGCGTCTCCGGTGCAGATGTGTTAAATTCCAGAGTGCCGTAGCTCGATGCATAAGATACCACCCGTCACTGATTCATTTTCAGAAAGTTGGCAAGGAAAGCCAGTCTAGCATGAGTTATGGTAACTTCACTTCAGTGCAGGTAGGGGATGGGTACGAAATAGGAGCTCGACCTGTCTTTATGGCACTTTTAGCAATAACTTGCAGCAACCTGAACTGCATTTGCTGCTTTGCTAGGAATCGGTCAACATTTTTCAAAAACACGATATTGGACTCAAACTAGCAACTCTGGTCAGCATGCCAAGTGGCAAAATACTACAGCAACTGGAACACTTCACTGTTTGACGAGGGATGTAATTGAGCAATGCACACACTAAAAAAAGTTATACAGTGCTCATATTTATTTAGAAGCTAAAAGGAATTGATTTTAAGCCGGAGGAATTTTCTCAATCCGAAATGGTAACCCATCTCACAATATGGTGACAAAAAACCTAACAAAAATTATCTAAGAAACCTTATTAATGAGAAAATAAGGTTACTATCAGCTACTATTGCAAACATTTTATTGCTGGAAGTACTATATCCACCAGAACCTAAAGCCAAATTTAACAATAATACTAATAAATTTATATAGAGCCCTTTCGAGAACTTAGTCTCTTTCTAGGCACTTAACTTATGCTGTAAAGGAAGCATGATCAAATGGTTAGTGGTAACATGCACAATGTCAATAAGCACAAGATGGTGAGAGGTGATATATACAGGGTCAACAAGTAAATATGGTTAGTGGCACCATGCACAGTATCAGCATGCATAAGCAAATAAAGAACAAATCACAAGTAATCTATAAATGCTGTGATGAACAGGTGTAGCTTTTTTAAATGTCGTCAAGTGAGGGGGTGTCGTGACGTCAGTCGAAGTGAGTTCCAGGCTTTAAGAGCATACGAACTAAAGGCACAGCCTCCAAAGGATGCGAGGTTCATACGAAGTACAGCTAAACAAATTGATTCAGAAAAGGAGTTGGTACTATGCCTATGCTGATTTACAGTGCAATGCTGCCAGGACAGCTGATGCTGCAATGCCACCAGTTGGAAAATCTAATCACTCGAGAAACTACCATTCAGCCAAACTACACTACAGCCACTCAGGAAGCCTAATAGATTTAAAGGTCTGACGAGTTTACCAGGTTACAAAGAACAAGACAACACTGAGACACCAGTCAATAGTTGCATGCATATATCTGGTGATTTTGCCAACTACCACATACTTTTCAGTGGTGTAGCTGATAACCCAAGAGCGCTTCCAAAAATTTCATGGGGCCATTCAGCTGGCCAATTATGCCGTAGGAAATTCAGAAGCAGCAGAAAATAAGGTCGCTCATTTGATTCATCTTTTAAATTCTGCTTGGTAACGCAAGCAGCAGCCTTGTGCTGTCCAGTACATAACAGTTGCTAATCAACAGCTCAAAAAAACTAGCTGATTGAACAGCCTCTTTTAAATAGCGACAGATGAACCTTAACGGCTATCACCACCACTTGCAGTGGCGATGAAGGATCGCCCACCGCAGGATTCGAGCTCACGACCTCGGGATCGAGGTCGTGCAAAGCAACTACCTTATCTAGTGTGCCATCACGGCTCACCAATGTTTACGTATCCACACACTTCAAATTGGGCATTCTTGTGGTGCTGAGAGACACATGCATTGAGACAAAACCCAATATGTCCCCACATCAAAGTAAAATAAGGTATAATGGTAGCAAGCGACTTCAACAGGCCACATCTAAACGTATTCTGATCCACCATGCAGAAGTCGAGATCAGTAATTAGAACCGGACTAGAGCAACGATAGAGTGAGAAAGTCACTTAGCCAGCACACACTTCTGACATCCTCACACAGCCAGCAGGTAGTTGTATTTAATTTATTTAGGTTGCTGCCTCAAAAAAGACTGACTGCATGCAACCGAAACAGTCCTCACAGAGCACAAACTGCACCAGCCAAACAATGCAGCGTGGCCAACAAAATTCCACTGTGTACACCATCGCAACGTGATGAGCAAAGGCCTATGCTTCCGTTATGGCGGAAGTGACCATGCATGCCGATACCAACAACCTACAAGCCACTGTGCAATAGGTTGCTGCTAGCTATACCAACATAATTAAGTGCCCATGCTTCTGGGCATTTTCACAAAAGGCCAATATAAATACGACACATGCTAAGCTAAGGACCGCTCAGCAGGTAGACACCGCCTGTAGGTCAGCGCTAGGCGCTATACAAGTACCAGCATAGTAAGCTAAAAATGCTTGAATGCTATCTACATGAACAGCCTACATGAACAGCCTCGACCGCATACATTCTTCTTTCTGGAGAGGGAAGGGAGCTAAAGTGCTATATTTCTCTGGCCAAGGTGCAGCCACGTTTATAGTTAACCTGTCAGGTATAGTCAGTCGAAAAAAAACAACAGGCCAAGAATAAATGTCAGTGGCAAGGCCACAGGGGGCAGAGGGACAAATGTCCTCCTAAAGCGTAGCACAAAGCCGGGCGGCCTACTTTGACTGATTCCACCGAAAGTCACCAAAGATGTAATTACGTCTTAAATCTATTCGATGCGAACTGCCGAGTTCGTGTCGAATAAAAAAAAACGATAATTTGCACTATAACTTTTTATTATTTTCGGGTCTAGCCCCGCCTAGAAAAAAATCTTTAGGGTCTTGCCCCCAGATGAAAATCCTGGCTCCACCACCGGTAAATGTACATGTCCGATTTGGCAGAGCAGATAGGTGACTAAAGGACTTGCTATGCAAAGTCGCATGGACTTAATCAGCATTATTTTCTTTAAATCACCTGGATGCTCAGACGGTTACACGGTTGGCTCCAGGGTGCACATTTACAAGTATCCAGATGATTGCAGCATCTCATATGAAGAGATCGCACCGTAAGTAGCCTATAGCTGCTTATGCCAAGCATAACTAACATCATTAATATGTCATTAGCCTCAGGTCATGTCCCAGCACTTTTCAAAAAAGCTGTAGTCAGGCCATTTCTCAAGAAAGCGACACTAAACCAAGAGAACTTAGGCAACTACCGCCCAGTCTCCCCTCTACCATTCCTATCAAAGACACTGGAACAGGTCGTGGCAGACCAGCTACACTCATATATAGAAACCACTCACCTTGTTAGTAGGTTCCAGTCTGGTTTTAGAGCTAATCACTCCAGAGTCAGCATTGCTTAGGGTATACAACGACCTACTTAGGAATGCAGACATGGGTAGAGTGTCTCTGCTTGTTTTGCTCGATCTTTCGGCAGCTTTTGATACCATCGATCACGAAGTTCTTCTAGAGTGCCTCTCATCTCTCCTGGGCATCACTGGCACTGCTCTGCAGTGGTTCAGGTCCTATCTCAGTGGGAGACTCCAGAGTGTTGACGTGAATGGACAAAGCTCATCTGAGGTACCTCTAAAATATGGGGTTCCTCAGGGCTCCGTGCTAGGTCCGGTTCTTTTCACGATTTATACTCTCCCTCTTGCTGATGTGATTGCCAAGCACAATCTGGGCTTTCATTTCTATGCGGATGACACTCAGTTGTACCTTTGCTTTGATCCATCCCAGCCTTCGAGCACCTCAAATTCTCTCAACTCACTTGCTGCATGCATTGATGACATCCGCACATGGATGGCAGCAAATTTTCTAAAACTAAACAATGATAAAAGTAACTTACTAGTTATGGGCAAACCCAGTGTAATTCAGAAATTGGAAAGGCTGATGCTCAAAATTGGCTCTGCCAGCATATCTCCAGTTGAATCAGCTCGAAATCTAGGTGTCATATTCCAAAGCAACCTCTCGTTAGACGACCACATCAGCTCCACAGTCAAATCTGCCTATTTTCAGCTTCATAACATTGCTAAAATTCGGGCTTGTTTAGATAAGGATACCACCTCCAAGTTGGTCCATGCATTCGTGACATCCCGTCTCGACTTCTGCAACTCACTGCTTACTGGCCTACCAGCATCTGCGATCAGGCGATTGCAGCTGTTGCAAAACTCTGCAGCTAGACTTGTCTGCCGTGAGCGCGGCAGTTGCCACATTACTCCACTTCTCGCCGACCTGCACTGGCTTGTCAAGCAACAGTCAAGCAACGGATTGACTTCAAGGTTTTGTCGCTCACTTTTAGCTCACTCCATTCTTTGGCTCCAGCCTATCTCTCAGATATAATACCCCATCAGGCCAAGCATCGTACCACTGCTTTTCAGAATCCAACAGTCTACAAATACCTCGTACAAACCTGAAATCCTTTGGAGACCATGCCTTTAGTTGGTATGCTCCCAAAGCCTGGAACTCCCTCCCGACCTTCGTCAGAACATCCACTGACCTGACCACATTTAAAAAGAACTTAAAAACACACCTATTTAGGACAGCATTGAGTGGGTCCCTGTGATTCGTCCTTCATGTGCTTATGCGTGCTGACACTGTGCAGGTTGCCACTAACCACATTTGCATGCTGACACTGTGCATGTCACCCCTAACCATATTATTCATTTTGTTTGTTTATCAAGCATGATTTTACTCACCATTCAATTGCATTTCCCTTTGCAGCAAATCTAAAGTGCCTAGAGAGAGATTGAGTTCTCCGAGGGCGCTTTATCAAGTGCATAATAATAATAATAATAATTATTATTATTATTATTATTATTATTTGTTCGCAGGGACGTGACTGCCTTCAGCAGACCGATCAACTGCAGAGCTGCTAGAGAAACCCGCATGTGGGCGCAGGCATGAAGGCCGGCTGACACAAACCTCGGCCTCGCTTTTGCCAGCTCTTGCCACAGGTTCAGCAACAGCTTTTGAGGCTGCAGCTGCTGCTGTCGCCACCGGCTGTTTGGAGCCAAACCCAAAGAGATCGTCGTCGTCGTCGGGGCTGCCAAACAAGCTGCTGCCAGGCGTCGACAACACTGCAGCTGGGGCAGCAGTTGCCACCTGAGACTTGCTGTTACTCGATGGTGCAGTCCGAGCCGACGGCATCGACGCTTTCAACGTGGCACCGCTGCCACCGGCTGAGAGCAAGGCAGGTGGCACGGCTGATGCCGCAGCCAGTCCGAACAAGTCGTCCTCGTCATCGGCATCCACAGGCTTCTTGGCAAGCCGACCAGATTGCTGGGTGGCAGCCTGTGGCGAGGGACCGACGGGTTCAGCTGCTGCTGCTTTCCCTAGCACGACCTGAACAGAGCGCACACAAGCAATCAAAGCAAGCAGGTGCAGCAGATGGAGCCAAGTCCACACCGATGTTTGCAAAAATGATTGCAAGCGATGACTGCCGGTTATGAATATGCAGTGGCCTCGGGTGCCATTCCAAGCCATGCGCTTGTTGCTCAAAGGCCCGGCTGCTACTCCGGATGTTGCCAGGCGACCGAAAAGGCATGTGCAACAAAGAATAAGTGAAATAAACTGGTGACAACAAAGAGGCCTTAGTAGATAGAATAACGAGTAAACCGGAGCTTCCATCCCCAGCCAAGCATGGCCTAACAGCAAACGGCAGCACAGTAACGATGACGCACTGTCTACTTCGGGTCATTTGCTTTAGAATTGTGTTACCCAGGTAAGTGGCAGTGTCTAGACGCATAAAAAAGGATAAGACCAAATATCATAGCGAACATCTGCTGCAACCGGAACTATACGGGACCAACAGCACGGAGCTATCTGCAGCAACTCATAGGAGCTTTAATAACAGATCTTTCAAGCAATAATCTGCCTACTACACGTGCTACAAACGCTGCTGCTTGCAAGCATGCGCAAGCTTACAGTGGACGTGGACGAAGAAAGTGATGCTACGTCAGCAGATCGGTTTCCACTAATGGTATCCTTGGCTTGTGTATTCTGCGACACGATATCCTGACTGTCCACACCTGTTAAGCATATCGAACAGTGCGGGTCTGTGACAAGAACCTCATTCTAGGACTGGCGTCAGTTAAGAAATGACAGATCCAAAATTAAGACATTAAGAAATCACTAGTAAAAAAAGGACCGGACATGTCCAAATTCATATCCTAAAAGCATGTGCTGGACACTGACTGGGTTGAGCACTACCACTAGTACCCATTTAGCGCACAGCTGCAGGCACTCCGAATTGTGATACACACTGCTATCGGACGGGTTAAAAATTAAAGGTAAGCTGATTCAACAGCCTCATTAATATAGCAGCAGAAGAGCCTCACCGGCTATCAACACCACTTGCAGTGGGTAATAAGTGCTTTGGTTCGGACTCAGGCTTGAGGTTTGCGGACAGAGGCCAGTATTTTTTATAATAGAGGCCAGTATTTTTTTATAGGAGCCAGTAGAAGCACCTGGTTTAGGTATTGCTAGAAAAAACACCTCTGTAAATAAGATATGTAGACTGCTTAACATCAACGACCTATTTGATTAACCTTAGGCAGATACATAATGATAGCATTCAACCAAAATCTTCCTTAATCCTTGATTGCCCTAGCAAGCCACCAGAGTGGGGCCACATGAGTAATACCTATTAAGTCTTGACCTCCCCCTCCCCAAGCCCTGGAGGACTGGTGGGCAGAGGGTGACTAGAGAGGCTTGTCGGATGGTGTGCCTTTTGCGCAAGGTTTCAACGTGGTTCTCTAGAGTAGAGCAAACACTCGTTTGTTTTAGATTGGGTTAAAGAGGCTGCTAAACCGGCATTACTTTGGCATGAACATGCAGGGAGGTTTTCTTGAGGGGGGATGCCTATGCTTTTTTTAAGGGTTCAATCAATCCTCGAGTTGCAGTAAAGGACATTCTTTTTAGGCAAGTGTAAAGGGAGCTAACTGAGCGGCATGCTTTCAGGGGTACAATTCAATTAAAGCCTTCGACATGAGCCGGCACAACCTATCTTTTTGTCGCTAGAGGCTTCCAGGAATACACCGCAGACAACGTACATTAGGCTGTCCTACAAATGTTCCACGAGTTGGACTAACAGCAAAAGTGTACACTTAAAATAACAATACAAGTTAAAATAAGAGGTTCCTACTAAAAAGCTAAAAGGCTTCAATGAGTGGATTTTTAAGTGTATGCATTTAACGTGTGCCATGAATCTCAAGATCAAGGTTCAACTGTCAGGCCAAAAATATAGATATGCCTTGGATAGCAGATCATAAATAAATGCAGGAATTTAAAGCAATCAAAGGTGGATTGGTACTTGTTTGCAATAATGATAACAATAGTAAAAGTAGTACATTTGTATAGCACCCACATCTCAGTATGCAGATTGGGGATTGAACATGCCGATCACAGAAAGTAGTCAGATGTATGCAAACGAACATGGATATAAGCTTTGGGCTATGAGCAAACCAACTTATAATAAAAACATAATAATACACTTGATAAAGTGTCCTCAAACGACTCAATCTCTTTCTAGGAGCTTTACGTTTGCTGCAAACTTGAAAAACATATTTAAATACCCTTTCAGTAGCATGTTTTAACAACCTTAAATTCTTTATTTGCTATGAATCGGTAGCTAGGGACTGCAAACAGCCCGACGTCTGGTTCATCTAGTGCCACAGCACTAGCCAATGATTTGCTTACACACAAAATTGAACTGCACTTGACAAGAGTTAGGGGTTGAAGGCTTTCCACAACAGGGTTTGTTTTTTACATCTATACACAGGCAAAAATCAGCTCTTAATGGTTAATACATATCAGCAGACCAAATAAGAAGCCTATGCTCTAACATAATCGATGCAAATCCACGCTATACTCTTTGGTGGTTGCCCATCGGTACGTTCTGGCAGGTACAGTTCCTGCCTGCTACAGTTGGGGCAGAACAAGCAGAAAAAACCACCAAGACGAAAGCAGGTGCAAGCATTACGCTTCTGAGCAATACCAGAGGGCATCATCACCCCACCACTCATGTGCTGCACCCTAGCACGGTTGGTCTTAGTACAGGTAACACTTCTTTAATAGACGGGCAAACACCGACACCAGGCAGGCACACATTGAAAGTGTGTAAATATGCTCATATGAGGTGTCACTGGTGCTGCTTGACTTGTTAGACACGATTCTTTGCATAAGCAAGAAAAATGGGGAAAGGTGCATCCAAAGTGCTAAAGACAATTCACAGACTTTATCTTATCGGAGGCATCCATACAAGTAAGTAAAGCTTTAACAATACAGTAACTTGGTAACTCTCGGTCGACGACGTGATATAAAAAAGTCCTGACATATCCAAAACCAACCGAAGAGTTTTTGTTTCCTGCATGCTCTTTGGCTCGTCTGCTAGAAATATGATGCTTTCAAAATTTTGGGCATGCAAGAGGTATACAAGAGGGCAATTTTCTGCTTATAAATTTCGGCTGTGTTGGAGGCACCAGATGCATTTGATAAGGACAGCCCAGCTGATCATTAGCAGCAGTCAAGCAAAAATCAAAATTGGCAAAGGCAACCGAATCGCACATGACAGCTGCTAGTAACTTCAAGCAAGTTCCGAAGGCCAATGCTTCTAGATCCAGTAGGACTTGATACAATTCATGTTATATGCATAATTGCTCACCGGAGGCAACTGTGGATGAATCTTTACTGTTAGATCGGCTCGTTTTCTTCACAAGCAATGCAGCCGGTTCGAGGCCACCACCTAACATCGACACGGCACCAGGAAGTTTCTTTGTCTTTGCATGTTGTGCAGGCTAGAAATAGCAGTTGCAGGGAAGAGTAGCCCATTCTCAAACACATTAAAATAAAAACACACGCACGTGAGCATGTCTACAAAGTATCCACGTGAAATATAAACATACCCTGTTCAGCTGCATTACGAAAAGTGCCTTGCTATTCAGTTACACAATCAACGGTCGATATTAGCAGATGGCCGATTGAAGCGACCTAATTCAATCACTACCACTACAGGAGATGCACAAAGCAAAAAGAGCGCGAGGGGCTAGTTATCCCAGAGGTAGCTTGAATGCTGCCGACAAGAGACGTGCTAGAGCAGTAGGAAGATAATGCAGCTGTGGAGAGGAACTGCAGCAGGAGGGAGGTGCAGCAGTAAATAAGTACAAAAATACTAGCTGATTTAACAGCCTCTTTTTGCATAACTGCAGAAAAGCTTTAAAGGCTACCACCACTGCTTGTAGCAGTAATAAAGGATCACCTACCGTAGGATTCAAACCCACAACCTAGGGATCAAAGTCGTGAAGAGCAACTGCCTAACCCAGTGTGCCATCACGGCTCACCAAGTAGCTGAGTCAGAGCTCCTGCAAGACAAGAAGTCTGCCACAACAGCTTAAGTATAGAGTGCACAAGTACCCTGACAGGTCGTTCGAAAAATACATGAATACCCTTTGTGACCGAAGAGATCACTTCCAGGATATAGATGCTCGGTAACCCAGTTATTAGTTGATTGAATTCCGAACCCAGAAGCTCCATGGCATAAGATTTTTTGCAAGGAATTGACAGGATTAATTTATAGCCGAGCAGTCCACGGGTCCTACGTGCCATTAGGGGCACGATAGTAACACTGAAGAGTGCTCTAAAAATGTCATCAACAGGCCACAGGGTCGGTGCAATGTATCATCACCTGTAAACTACGCCATTCGCAACTGGGGTGAACGTAGGAGAAGGCCAAACAATTCGTGGCAACATGCAAATATAAAAAGTGCTACACAATTGCTAAAAATAAACTCTTCTCAGAAAAAAGACGGTACCCCAGCAAGCACCAAATGTGACTAGAACAATTACACAAATAGGTTCAGGCATTTAGCAAAAGATAACCTTCGTCTGTGCTTTTAGACGGGTCACTGTACCAACGGGAGCCTCCAACTTATCCATCCAGCCTAGATCAAGGAGCAAAGAGTATATCTCTCTACCAGCTTGTCGTGTAAGCTTGATCGCATGCCGACTCAAACTAGCTACCTCTGCTGACGGCTTGTCCAGGGCTTGGTCATTAGTGCCATTATCAGCAGCAGCCGACGGCTGTTGCTGTCGATTAGCTGATGGCTCTGGAGCTGCTCCTTTGGTGCCTAGCACGAGCAGAGAAAACTACAGGTCTACAAATCACCACCAAGGAAGTAGCGAATGAGCAAGGCCAATGCCGATAACACCAACGTTCATAAACAAGTGCACACACACCCAAGCATACGCACACATGCCCACATGCATGTGCTTGTACAACACATGCACACCAACACACACATACACGCGCACGCACGCACGCGCACGCACACGCACACACACAGATTCTTACCGTCGACGTTCAGCGGATTGATGATGTCGTCATCGTCGTCGAGCAGAGGACTTTTCTTTTTGAAGGTGGCTGCAGGGTCGAGGCCTTGGAACATTGGCACTCCACCGGCCGGCTTCCTAGGGGCTGCTGGGGCATCGCCCTAAAAAGGGTATGTGATCCCACCAATAAATAACCCAGAAGATACAAGTAAAGATACTGCTCGCGAAGCACGTGACCGACCAGCTATGATAGACCGCCATGCAGGTGTTTCCAGGACGACCCCTCAGTGGTTGCAGCCCAGTGGCATCTAACGGTTCAGCTCATAATGAGCCCACACAATACCTGCAATGCAGCTTGAGATGGCTTGACTGCTTTTCGTGGTGCAAAGAGTTCATCGTCGTTATCCTCGTCCTGCTTCACTGACGGCAGGGGCGTGGCAACAGGGGCTTTATTAGCAGGTACGCTCTGACTGAGAGCTGGGCCACCGTCAGCGGAACCAAACAGAGGGTCGTTGTCTGCAGAGGCTGCCTTTACAGCAGCAGCAGCTTTCGGAGCTCCAGGCTTGCCCAAGCTCTTCAACGAAAGAGGCGCCCATTGTCGAGATATAAAACAAGAGGAGGTTGCAGCTCGGGGAAAACAAGCTTATACACATGTTTATCAAGGACCAATTATAAGACGTAGAAACACCTACATAGAACTTAAATGAGCAGGGAGTGCAAGTACTAATAGAAGATAAAGGAAAACAGCCAACTTGGTGAATTTCAGATCTGCAAGAGTTGTTCAATCCACGATGAAGTATATTAGACTGCGACAGATAGTATACCGAATACACTATGTAATTTAATGTATCTCCGTCAGTAACTCCACAAAGTCATATAGACCATGTGGGCGTTACGCAGGAGAGTTTTGTATAGCGCACTCACAGCCTAAGCTGCTTTCGGTACGCATTCGGTAGCCAACAGACTTCGTCTCACGCAACAAAGAGAAAGTGGGAAGCATAGCAGAGTTAGGAGAGCAGTTGAGGTAGTGAGTAGCATAGAAGTAGCAGTTCAGGACCGCTAAAAAGGATGTGCCATAGTCGGCAGTTGGAGAGTAGATGCCGTTGCGTAAGAATTGTGGAAGCAAGTTCCACAGTCTAGGACCTGCAGAGCTAAAGCTTCTGTCGCCAACTGTCTTTAAGCAGAGGAATGGGACAGCTAATTTATTGTCCACACAGGACCTGAGGGCACGAACAGGCTGAAACTGATGCAGCAGTTCAGCTAGGTATGAAGGAGCTAAGCCGTGGCGGGCCTTGTGGGTCAGCGTAAGAACTTGGCTCTGTATCCGTTGCTCAACCGGCAACCATACTAGCTCTTTCAGCAGAGGTCACACGTGCTCAAACCGCTGGGACTTGAAGACCAGCCTTGCAGCCATATTCATAGTCCACTGTAGTGGCATAATAGCTTTCTTTGGTAGCCCAGCCAAAAGGGAATTACAATAATCAAGCCGAGACAAAACTAAAGAGCTAGTTAAATTTTTTACAGGCCACTGTGGGAGACAGCTTCTAATCTTGGATAGGGATCGGATGTGATGGCTAGCTGTAGAGGCAGTCTTCTGAATGAAGCTTTTGAAATTGAGGCAGCTGTCGAACACGACACCTAGATTACGAGCACGTGGTGAAGGTCGCACAATAGCATCACCTATTAGAACAGCAAAGCCTTTTAATCCAGCCACATGCTTAAGGTGTCCTATGAGAAGCAGTTCAGTTTTATCGTCATTTAATTTCAGGAAGTTTTCCGACATCCAGGATCGAATATCGGCAAGGCAAGCATTCAGTTTCTCAGTTGCTGCAGCAGATTCCGACGGTCTAAATGACAAATACAACTGAGTATCGTCAGCATAGAAGTGAAATCCTATTCCATGGGCCTTAATCACTTTTCCCAGAGGTAGTGTATAAATGAAGAACAGCAAGGGACCAAGTACAGACCCTTGAGAGACTCCACAGGTGACTCTTCTCATGTCTGAGACCTGACCCCCACACGACACGAATTGAACACGATCAGACAAGTAGGATTTAAACCACGCCAATGCTTCGTCTGCCACACCGATCGTTGTTCTCAATCTTTCAAGCAGAACTTCGTGATCAATGGTGTCGAAGGCAGCAGACAGATCTAGCAGAGCTAAGGCAGTGACATTCCCGTCGTCGTTGCCATGTAGAATGTCATTGTTAACACGGAGGAGAGCAGTTTCAGTAGAGTGCTGCCTCTTGAAACCTGATTGAAATGTTTCTGACATTCCATTATTTTCAATATGTTCAACTAGCTGCTTAGCAACAATTTTTTCAAGAATCTTTGATAAGAACGGGAGAAGGGAAACTGGACGATAGTTTGCTAGGACCTCTGTGTCTAACCCAGGCTTTTTAAGAAAAAAATGTGTAAAAAGAACAAACACTTCCCGAAAATGTGAGAGCAACATCTGTATTCGGCTCTCGTTTATAGATATTTGGCTTGCATTTGTAAGAGACATGTGAGCTTGAAAATTGCCAATTCAAGGAATTGGTCATATCAATGTTAATAACAAGCAGAAAAAATAAACGTTTAAAACGAATGCGATGCAATTTCATTATGTACACTATTATTGAGGAAAATCCATGAAAAAAATTCTCCTACTGCAGTTAACTTTCAATGTACAATGACTTGAAGAAGCAGACTGAAAAGAGATACAGCAACTTTAACGGACATCCAGATGCATAGTGTATTTAGTTGGCAATCAGAGCAGTTCTGACTTCAAGTTAGTCGGTACACAAAATGTGGTCAACTAGACAGCACTGGAGTTTTATTAATACTGTGTTATTTGCTCAATCTTGTGTATCTATACATGGATGCACACATACACACCTGCACACACCGTGCCAGTCAATATGTGACTTACATTGCTAAAATTATTAGGCGTAATTAATCCCGAAATTCGAAATAGTGTAACTATGGTAACAGTCTCAAAAGGTCAAGCCTGGAAACCAAAAATATAGCCGACCAACATCAACCACTAGGTTGGAGAGATACATTGCTATTGACCCAAAATACTCAATAATTCAATCGGGTATGAGAAGCCACAGGTGGCAGGTGGGCAGGTTCAGGGCTCATGTCAACACATCACGCTACAATACTGCTGAATGCCTAGGAGTTTCACAAAAAACAGCGATTCTGTGCTACTCTAGGCATCCAAGCAAGGGAGTGCATATGGAAAGTGCACATACCAAGGCCAAAGCTAGACCGATAGGTCACAGTAAACAAGAGCTGGCTTTGGCTCAACACTTCTGAATAATAATAATAATAATGATGATAATAATGAACTTGAATAATAATAATAATAATAATGCACTTGATAAAGCGCCCTCCGAGAACTCAATCTCTTTCTAGGCACTTTACATTTGCTGCAAAGGGAAAAGCAATAGGCTTGACCTGTCATCGAGGTACAAGCATTTCACCAGTATACCACTCATCGTGGTGTCATGTCGGCTGCCGCTGACAGTAACATGATAGCCAGATGATTACACCTTGTCGCATATGCACGCATGCAACACCAAGTCCAGCATGCTATCTATGCAGGATCATGGAGTTGGCCGGAGTTAGCACGACTCTCAGCTTCAGCACTGCCAGCATAGCCAGCTTGTTCAGTCGAGGCAGCTTCACACAGTGCAAACTTTTCCGTCGGTGCTAATACTGGCAACTCCGAGACTGATGAGGAGGCTTGGGAAAAGTACAGCAGCAGCAGAGCAGGCCTTACCAGCACATCGGCTTCCATTCACAAACAAGCAGGAGCAGCAGCTGCAGCTGCAGCTCCTGCTTCCAATCTGAACCCTTCTTCCTAGCGGCCTACAGATTTTCTGCTAGTAATTAAGTAGCAACCGGCCCATTGCTAACAGCAGGCAACTGGTTTGGACCTGCTCGGCTGCAAGTGAGTAGGAATCCCAGCAATTAGAACCACGTCAGCTGCGCTATTGCATTCTAATCCACCAGTGGCCACCAGCACTTACTTCCTGAGCTCATACGTCGAGAAGGATCACGTGAGGGGTTAGCATAGCTTTTCAGCTCAATTGGCTGATCTGTGGTGGCCTGTGTGAGGCCTGCGTGTGCATTTTGTCTGCTTAGCTTCATCCCTGTATTTCTGGAAACCGAAAAGCAATGTGCTGGCTGGCAGGATGCTGTGTCGGCAAAGGATCGCTTAGGATTGCAATGCACCATTGCTTTTTGCAAATCCCTAATAGACTTTACTAACCATGCGCCACACGGCACTCCCCCTAGCAGCATATATGAACGCACATTCGTAAGAATGTTGCCTTAGGCGCCATTTACTATCAGCCTTCAGACAGCACTTTGCTGGTCCACATACCCAGCTTGTGGATAATTATTCCCCATTGATGGGCAGAAGCGGAGAAAGGGGGTGACAACTGTTCAAACGGTGCAAAGAAAAGCAACGGCTGGCGTTCGAATGCCACATAAATAAATACACATAATCCATTTGAATAGCTGCCTAAGAACTTAATCTCTACCCAGGCTATACATATACCACAGGGCTCGAGTCCAATACCTCGGTCACCATATGCATTCGCCTTGACCTTGGTCATCAAAGGCGAGCACGTTAAGCCCTAAATCAAACCCAGGTGGTGGGACCGAGCACACCCTTAAGGCATACATGCAGGCTTCGTGAGAACATTCGTGCTTCAGAAAATTGGAGGGGTTTACGCTAGACTGGAGCAGATGCAGAGCATTACATGGCACCAAGTTATATTAAAGAATTTGGTAGCTTGTCGGCCAATCAAGGAATCCATCCATAGGCTGACACAAGATGAACGAGAATGGCCAGCAAAGGACGACACAGGCTAGTGCTGGTGCTCGGCTCATGGACACCAGCTAAAGCAAGTCTTGCTAGCCAGGTAGTCATGCAAGGACATCCATGCGAGAATAAGTGGCCGTTAATGGCAAACTACAATTCTAAAGAGGGTGGTTGAAGCAGACACGCTGGCCAATCTATCGGCAGTCGAGAATACAACTGATGTAGCTATGCTCACTTTCGAGTGTAAGATGGTGGATCCCCAAACAGCAGAATAGCATCAAAGAAGTAGTGAAAACTCAGGAAGCCACTGTCACATGTTATACCCTTTCCCATGCCGAACTTGGCACCGGTTGTTTGAGCTGACACAGGTGCAGCTTGGTAACCAAGACACTGAGCCCTCAAGGGCATGCCTGCGCCACGACACACCAAGACAGGAGCGGCACATTTCTGAACGGCTTCCAAGGATGCTTACCGTGCCTCTGCCACTGTCAGCACCTCGCCTCGATGGCTTGGCTGCAAAGAGGTCATCGTCTTCCCCATCGCTTCCAAACAGTCCACTTCGTGAGCTCGGCGCTGTAGCGGTATTCTGGCGAGTCTGTATCGGTGCTGCTGCTACGGCCGACTTCGGATTAGGGGAGGCCTCTGGCTCTGCCCTCAGTTTTGCTGGCTGCAGCATACAAGCCTTCTGGTATAAGCCCAAGAAAAGAGAGACTGCCTCCAATGAACGACGGCAATAAATAGTTCGTCCCTACTATTTAAAGACCTATCGTGAGCTCAGTGGTGCTAGAGCACACAGAAACACGGTTTGATCCCAGCTGCAGCATTTGCATGCAACAGAGGCACGAAACCTTATGCTATTTCTACTGAACAAAGAGTCCTCATGCAATAAATCAATTGCCAAATTCACTATTTAAAACACCACATATAGCGAGACATGTGATGTCATTTCGTGCATATCTAAAGCCGGCTTGACTATAGCATACACACAAAGGCTAGCACAAGAAAGTGTATGGGTACTAAGAGACAGTACAAAATCCAGCAACACAGATGTGGCACGTTGTTGCAGAATTTATTACTCTAGACTGAAAAGCTATGAGGTGCTACAAAGTCACTTGTGCCACTCTTGTGTAGTTAAAGTAGATGGGTAGAAGAAAAAACATGCAATTCAATTAGCTGGTTAATTTGCGACTCTCATGATCCTAAAGCAGTACTATTAATCATATAAGATAACTTCAGTCCTTCAAAAGATAAAGTAAAACTGCACCAGCTAGGTTGCCCTGAAGGTGATCTGAGTGACTTTTGGGCTACCTAACATTGGTTAGATATAATATATATACATAAATATAATATATATATATATATATATATATATATATATATATATATATATATATATATATATATATATATATATATATATATATATATATATATATATATATATATATATATATATATATACAATAATGCATACACACATATCTACATCACAAAATAAATAACCTGTTTCCTGGTTCAGTTTTCATCTCATCTTTGGTCAGTAAGTGCACAAAAATTGCATTAATTTGAGAAATGACCTGGTACAATGTTCGAGCTGGATAATGAGTTGTGGGACAGGGGTTATAGCAGTCGTAGGTCCAATGGCATTATAAAGGAGCCTCAGCCTTAGAAAACTCAATTTCAAGTCTAGCACTACCAGATAGGGTGTCATTCACTATGGCAGCAGTTATCAAAAGTCCTAAAAACGACGAGAATATGTTTTCGCAGCCGAGAATACCAGATGATAATCTGGCTCTTTACTGAAGTGGGAAGTCTAAGTTAATTGTTCGCCACTGGCAATGTGGCAGATTTCCAACACAATGGTCTGCCACAATTGCACATGTGTAACAAGCTTGAAATTAAAATCAACCCCTATAAGAAAGTTAGATCTGATAGGTAGTCAGTTAGTCTATTTGTTCCTCCCTGATGTTATTTTTACACTGAGTCTTTCGCGATGTATGTATTGTAGGTACATTCCAGTACAGCAAGAATGGGTATAAAAAGTAAGAGGAAATAATATGCTAATTTACAGATGTAGCTGCAATATGCGCTGTCATAGCGGAGAGTGGATATTCAACCGCTAGAACGTCATAGGACTATGGACTTGAAAAGAATGTCCAAAGGGTGGACATAGCATAAATTACAGTGCCTTTGTTGTCACCGAAGTGAGGACTTGCACATCCGATGCTTCAGCTACGACCAGCTGAGTTGGCGAATTGGAAAGCCGTCAAAGACGGCAAGACCATTCGTGCTCACCAGTTAGGTCAACCGACACTATGGCCTACCTTCCACTGCAAAGTTGAAGTTTTGGGGGATTTTCGAAGGTGCAAGATAGTTACTTCTGATTGAACAGTGATGACGACTATCCTATCTAGTTGAGCAATCGGTGTTCAGCAGCAACCGGTGAAATGTGCACTTTCGGCATGGTATAATGATCAATATAAAAAATATTCCACACCAACAGCTGTTGATATTGACACAATATCACGTGATATCCACAATGTACACACAAACAAAAGGGCAGATCCAGAAGAGCGGTGGAAAAAATTGGAGAGAAAGAAGAGCAAGATGCAAGGGTGATATGTCTATCAATAAATAACACTGTGGACAGTGCCAAGCAGATCAGTTCACCTGAGCAATGGCACCACCAAACAGATCCTCGTCCAAGTTACTCGTTAACCCTGTGGCAAGAGAGCCGGATTGAGCAAGTACGACTGGTACTCCTTTATCGTCAGCAATCTTAGCAGCTGGGGTTGGAGGTTTCTTGCCCAAGGCAGAAAATATGCTATCATCGTTGTCATCGCTACCCCCTTCGTCATTATCATCAAATATGGAGATCATGGTAGGCTTCAAGCTGCTCGACGGAGCAGGGCGCACAGATGGCTCAGTTGCCTGAAAGAAAACATGCAAGCCAAAGTTAGACCATTCCATACTACATCTCTGCAAAAACCAGCCATCCAGCCCCCTTCTCCTGAGAGAGGGCATGAATGAGAAAGACTACATACAAAGAGCTGCTGCAGCAGCTAAGCCTGTCTGACACAGCACCAGCTAACAGTACAAAGAGCAGTATCACAACACTCGAGGCCAGTGTTTGGTAGTGGGTTAGGGGGTTGAGGCAAGTCTATGTCGACCTTCGTAGGAATGTGATTGCACGGGTCAGCCAGTCTCCAGTCACATTTAGGAGCAATTCATGTGCGCAAGCAGGCAACCATGCATGCATGCTAGTGCATTAGCTCGTATTCTCTATCTAACTCATATACAGTGTAGGAAATTAGGCTTGTGAGCAAAGTATCATCTTGAAAATAGCTGTTTTAGCCTAACCATGAAAGGCTTATGCCACTTACATTCAGTTGAACAGCAGCATATGAAATGAAGTGGCTTTGTGAATTTTTGAAGTGCGGGAAGATCAACAAAGAACAGCCAAACTGTTCAACATAGGTTATAGATGCGAGCAGAGCATGCATGCCGGGAGCCAAATTCAGCATCTAAGCAAAGTCTTGCGAAAGTATTTCTATCGAAGGCCGTCACTCCTGCCACCACATTGAACTGAATTCAAATTTACGTGAGCTCATAGAACCACATTAACCGACTGGGGATCTCTGATTCACTTCTGTTGGCCACCACACCATGTGGAGGGCTAAAAAGCATCTAGACACGGGTTAACTTTGTGTATCCCTAATTATGGAGTTTCTTGATGGTTTTTACACACGCAATCTTCGAAAGGTGTGATCAGGAGTCACATATTTGATCAATAATCATTTGAGAACAACCATCGAAGATGTATTGTCAACATTTATAAACCAAAAAATTACTCTCACCTTTGCGACGTCCTTGGCGATGCTAACCTCGTCCGGATCCAGTATCAGTGTACTCACCTTCTTTGCCTGCACAAAAAATGCAATGAACAAGCATTAGCATTACACACAGGTTAACACATACAACTGCTATGACAAAGCATAAGTTAAAAAAATAACTACACAATGACCAAGATGCAGCCTAGCGGTCAACGAGACAAAAAGTGGTCTAGGGATATGCAGCCAGCAACGAACCAAGTCTACACCATGTTTGCTAGGGGTTGCTTGCAGCATGCCAAAGTCATATACTCTTCAACTGACTCAGCAGACAGCTGTTCCAGTCACACTTGATCCAGTTAAGCACACCTTTCCATGTCAGATAAAAATAATACAGCCAATGTATGCTGCATTGTTTGTATCTGACATCGACTGGTGAATGGAACAGCTGTCTACTGAGTCAATTGAAGAGTGCATGATTTTGGCATGCTGCAAGCAATCCCTGGCACAAATTTATGCATATTTGATTCACTCTTGGCTGCATATCTCTAGTTATTTACTAATGGTTTATCGGTGTCAAGAAGTTTGACCACTAGGCTGGAGTGCTATACACCTTTGCATAGATGGCCAATATTCTGTAGCCGACGTGTAGAGCTTGATTGCAGATTTCGGGCATTGTGTTGACCATAAGCAAAATCAAAGTAAAGCATTAAAGTAAACAGCTTACTGTCTCATTTTTCTTAGACGATGACATCGTAGAAAATAGATCATTATCGTTGCCATCATCATCGTCAAAAATGCTTTTCTGTGGAATGCTTGGCTGCTTAGACGACTGGGATGAGGCAGACCTAGGTGCAGATCCCATAGAATTAAAATGGCTGTGTGGTCCACAAGTAAGACAGACACACACACACACACACACACACACACACACACACACACACACACACACACACACACACACACACACACACACACACACCTATGTTCGAAAGTGGACATGCATGCACACACGTGTACCTGAAAGCAAACTTGCATGCATGAACAGGAGCCATCACCTTTCAGAAGCAATTCCACATCTACTTGAGTAATAATCATCAGGAAGCTACTATTCAGTCAGTTACTGATCATCCACCACAGACAACCAGCAACCAACAACTTGAAACAAGGATATGATGTGCAGTGTAAATACCCTCAACTAGTTTGTGAAGTGGCACACTGGTATTAAACTCTAACTTACTAGCTATGGGCAAACCAAATATCATTCAGAAACTGGAAAGGTTAATACTCACAATCGGCTCTGCCAGCATACGTTCTGCTGAATCTGCACAAAATCTGTGTCATGTTCCAAAGTGGCCTTTCGTTAGACGACCAAATCAGCTCCACAGTCAAGTCTGCCTACTTTTAGCTGCATAACATTGCTAAAATTCGGGCTTGTTTAGGCAGAGATACCACATCTAAATTGGTCTATGCATTTGTGACATCGTCATGACTTCTGTAACTCACTGCTTGCTGGTCTACCGGCCTCTGCACTCAGGCGCTTACAGCTGATGCAAAACTCTGCAGCTAGGCTTCTCTGTCGTGACCGGCTCAAGAGATTAGTAATACAGCACAAGGCTGGCCCTGCAGTTCAATTAGTGTGTCAACTACACTAAATGCAGCGACAATATACACTACTGCAAGCATTCTACAGACAGAAAGCCAATCAGAATAAATAAATAAATATATATATATATATATATATATATATATACCAGAATCACCAAGGATTGTGATGAGCCACTCGTGAATTATAGCAACGCCTAAACGTAACTGCAAATGTTTGGACAGCCTAGATTGACTTAATTAGCAGCTTTTCGAAAGCCCTGTCTGGACTTGAGCCAGGATGCAGGTTCTTTAGCTAATTATCGGATGCTCAAGCAAGAATTTATTTTGCCGGGCAGGTCATCCAGTCATGCTGAATGTGGGCAAATTTGTAAAGTTCCAGAGGGATACAACTATGATACTGTAAAAGGCAGAACATACTTATGGTCAAGCTGCAGCTGCTACTCTGTCAATACCGAGGAGTACGGTCTCGTGCAATGTGAGGAAGGAAGTGATCACCAGGCGCCACGAAAATGTTCCACTGTAGCGCCCCTCCCCCCCCCCCCCCCCCCCCCACTCGGCAAGAAAAGACCAACGTCAAGTTGGGAGCATCAAAGAACCAATTTGCTTCGGCAAAAGGTCATCTATAACGCATGCAAGTATAGTCTAGACAGCGAGTTAGTAGTGAGACCGTAACATTTACATTTAGCTATAAGACGAGAGGCTGGTGTGCATTCTCATGCCGCGAAAAGAAATCCACTTCTGTTCGCAGACAATGCGGTAAGCTGTTTGCAGTGGGTATAGGATTCCAAACTGGACTGCCGAATATCAGGGTATAGCTATATCGAGGATGAAATCAAAATCGAGTGAGTCAAAGTGTATGCACCGATAAAGAAATTTCAGGTTCCTTTCGAACTGCAACAGAAGGCTTAGGAGCATCGGCGACCCCACGAAGCCTATTAACCTAAATGAGAGTCGGGGGGGGGGGGAGGTGGGGTAGAGTGGTGTATGGCATGGTAAGATAAGAGAAGCTTTCATAAAAATTGGTGTCGGGGTCCTGCAATGCACACCAGTCATCATGACCCAATAAGACTTTTTACACATTCGGCATGTAGGACTCCCAAGTGTGATGTGATGTACTGGATTACATTTCCCATTACGACAAAGATGTCAAACAGACTGCCCACAAAGGATTTTTGTAACGATTTATCCAAATTTTGTACATGTCTCATGGCGGTTATGGACTAGCCAAGTCAGTCCTCCGACCGTTTCCCAACTTGTAGGGTGAAGTCGAGCAACAGTTATGGCAGCTAGTTGTCGGTACCACGTCCACTGATATGCTTTTCGTCCACTTGCAGCTAGCCTGGAGTAGCGTAATGGCAGCCGATTGTGAGAGTTTGATTAGCTTCATGCCTGGGCAGATACGGGAGCTGCAACATCGTATTACCTCTATAAGTTAGGCATGGTATTTTACATGATTATTGAGGGTTGCTTATCCTTGTTTCAACCAGTGCGCATACTTTTGGTAACACCGGTGTTCAATATTTACTCAAAATACAAGTGAGCTGGCAGCCTTCATGGCTGCTGCCTCAGCTGTCCGAATACTTAAAGGGTCAAGTGCATGCTGTAGATATTCAAATGGTGTAACATGGGCAGCTAGTACCACCAACTCCTATAAAAGCCAGTGTATATGTACGTTCACACATCTTATCCCGATTGCTTCACTGTGTTATTAACTTCCAAAGATTCGAAGGATAAACAGCAGTCTTCCACAATCCAGATTAGAAGTGAAAAAGTGTTTATAAGGGTCATTTCGTACTGCGATTAGGCTTTTGATCTCCAAAAGGTGTACAAGAGAATTATTCCATTGGGCCAGCAGCTGATGTCGTGAAGGAGATAGTGTTGGGGGTGATGTCCATAACAAGAGCAACGAGAAAAGCAATAATTTATAAAACTGAGAATCTCTCTCTCCCTCTCTCTCTCTCTCCCTCCCTCTCTCTCTCTCTCTCTCTCTCTCTCTCTCTCTCTCTCTCTCTCTCTCTCTCTCTCTCTCTCTCTCTCTCTCTCTCTCTCTCTCTCTCTCTCTCTCTCTCTCTCTCTCTCTCTCTCTCTCTCTCTCTCTCTCTCGGCACGTCATACAGGCTGCTAAGGAACCGTACTAACCGATTAGCGATAAAATAACATGCACAATTGCAGCTCACAACCTATATTTTGAATGTACATGAGAACGGCATCTAAGCAAAAATAATTACTGATTTGTTAACCAGTTCGGACCAATGAAAAGTTCACCTGCTTTAATCCGGCATAAACAAAAATTAAATTTCACCTTGCCTGATAATAAACTTATTAAAATTGCTTTGTAGTCTTTCTTTCGTTTTTTCAACTTCAAAGATTTGGATACAGTAACAAAAAGCTGCAAGATTCCTTGCAAGTAGGGTGGGTTCACCAGCTAGGTCAGCAGCCGCTCAGGCCCGGCTTCCTAAGCAGAGTTTACCGCGATTTTTCACGGATAAAGAGCAGTAAGCAGATAAAGGGCGATACATATGAACAAAGAAAACTAAGAGAGATATCTGTGATTTTTTAGCTTGAATTCTAATGTCAATTAGTCAGAAGATGTCCTTTCAGTGAACAGCTAGTTACAGGCTCTAGAAGCACAGGAACTGAAGGCATAGACTACCAAGGATTTCAGGTTGGTTAAAGGCAAAGCTAAGCGACTCGATTCAGATGAGCCAGTGAGATAACAATGACAATAATAATAATACATTTGTATAGACCCCTTGGAGAACTGAATCTCTTTCTAGGCATTTTTAGATGCTGCATATAAAGCACTTTAGGATGCTGCATATAAAGCATTACCGAATGCTTGGTGGTAAGATCCACAAGCAGCACGCATAGTGTAAGCAGGTACATGCACACGAAGGACGAATCACAAAGACCCACCAAATGCTGCTATGAAAAGGTGCGCTTTAAGCTTCTTTTAGACTTATTTTTAAGATGGTTTACATTTGGTGTCTGAAGTAAATTTCTTCTGAGAAATTAAAATTACTTTTCAATTTTTTTTAGAAAGCTTTGCAGTTACCGTGCTCCATTCGCATATATTTGACTATATTGGTGAGCATTGTGCCCTAAGAATGCCTTTCAATCTTGACAGGTATAAGGCATCCAGTGGAATTGTATGCTCAAAAGCCGAATTGGCTACTTGCTCTCCAAAATTTGGCATTCAGAAAAATCCCCTGCTGAATTAGGCAAATTAAAGAGCAGTGTAGGACCGAACTTAAGCAAACTTCATGAAAGTACCACATCGAACTTTAGTGAATTAAGGAGTGCTATTTAGCCCAACCCCAACTTCCATGGATACCCGTCACAGCTAGTAAGCATCTAGCTGAATAATCCCCCATGTTCACATGTTGCTGCTCCGTGTGTTGACATATAATATTTGGAGTAAGGGTTAGAAGCAGCGTTGTCGAAAAAACCTACTGACCTGAAGTCTAACAAACTGAAACTTAGGCGAGGAAGTGCAGCTCAATAAACCCACTTTGATAAATCTTATGTCAGCCAAGGACGATAAAGTGAACAATGCAGCAACAGATCCAAGACGTCTTGTATGCTCCCCATAGTGATCAGTTAACTCGAAACCCGGCTTGGAAAGCTAGACGTTACGTTTTCACGTGAGAATGCAGAACTGGCTCCAACTGATATCTAACTCGTCTGTTTATAGTTAATTGTATTGCACATTAAGAGAACTCAATCTTTATTCAGGTGCTTCACATATGCCATGGGGCTAGTGCCCACAACCTCGATCATCAAATATGTTCACCTCGACCTCGGTCGTTAAAGGCCAGCGCCTTAACTACTGGGCCCACGATGTGCAGTTATGAGGTATCTGAGCAAAGACTGACGATGTGGTTAACAAAGAAATCGCTCTTCCAGTACCGATCGATGTCGCTGTGGAGCCTATGACTGTTGTTCGTGCTTTGGGACTGCTGCAGTACTAATTAGTGATTTTGACTACTACCCTGGCGGTGATGCTGCTTTGCTAATCTGCGATCATGCTGCTGATGGTGGCGAATGCTACAAGCCATGCGATAGCTCGTAACCTTTACTATGTTCCCGGTGTGCAAATCTGCGTTCTAGCAATATGCACTGCCGTGATATGGCTATATGCCACATCACCCATCTTACACCCACGGATAAGTTCATTATCTACCACGGGTATATCGTGTGTCCATGATTTCTATTTTGTGTTTTTGTTGACTTGGTTAGATCATTTTGCTTGTTTATCATTATCTCTGCGCTGCTGCTTCTCCGGGTATGCTATTGAGATTTGAACTTGTCGAACACAATGTCGTGATTTTCACACACCTGGATGTTTACCAACTTCCTACAGTTATGACCATGATATGTTTACTTAATTTGCGTACAGTAAAACCAATTTGATTATGCTTTCTGTTTCGACTCAAGGTAAACTTTAATTGCTCTCTACTTTTTGAATGACAGTCGGTGGATGTTTGTTCAGCTAAGAGATCTTCTGGATGTTGTCAAGCTAAACCTACAAGCTGTTGAGCTGAGGTTCAGCATGACAAGTTGTGTTTAGCGCTGCCACAAGGAGGCTGATAAGTCAAAATCGCTTGTGTAACTTAGCATGGAGCTTCGCTCTTACTTGAATTGTGTAAACTAAAGCTGTTTCTAGTTTGAGATCATTTAACACACTTTAGCACAGGCATGGGAACAGATTTCACAAGCAAATATGATACAAGTGATATCTGCAATGAACCCAAATTTTCTTTAATGCAAGCTTGCTTACGTGGTTGCAGAAGTGACAACCTTTGGTGGCAATGCCTTTCTAGCATCTTGCTGTGATGCTGCATTCGAACTCTGGCGTACAGACTCGGCTTGCTTCTGCAAGCTAGGTCGAACAGTTTGAGAATGCTCCATTTCATCATCCTACAGCATTTGATAATCGTGGCCAGGGTAAACATTGCTACCCAGTTCAAATGGAAGAGAACACATAACGAATTTTTTATTTCATGAGAGCTCGGACCACTAAACTAGGAGTACCTGTATAACCAGCTGGACTTCTAGGTCGGACTATTTGCGACAGAGGGACTTAGTGCAGCATGATTAGCCCAGTTAAAGCATATGGCCTTTCACAATGGGAGTTTGCATTAACAACTGCCTAATAGCTTCGTCATAAAGTCTGCCAGCATATATTGAAAACAGTAAGATATTACTACAATTGCCACATTCGACAAGTTTGAAACAAAACAAGGAATTTGAAAACAAGTTTTTAGAAAAAGGTATATAAGCAAAAGCATACACTCAGTAATACCAAGCATTAAATGCAAATAAAAATTGTTGAACTATTCACAGCAGCTGAGGCACTAAATAATCTTAGAGGTGACCAAGTAGTTCCGGATATATTTACACCGAAGACCAACAGCCAGTAGTAGGAATCATTAGTCACATCAGCAAACTAGCAAACAAGGCAATACATCCTAAAGGCGTGAATACGACAGTAAACTCACTAATCCTTACAGGTAGATTATAGCAATTCTGTCTTCTCAGGCCTCCCCAAGAAAATGTGAAAGTCCTAAGAGCTAGCACTTATTCAGTGACAGCTATGGAGGTACAACAATCCCATAAAGTTCATCAACGTCTAGTTATTTGTTTTTTAATCTCTGTATTGCCTTCTACATAATGGCACATAGCTTCAAGGAAATAGTTGCAATTAAAAGTTGAAGGAGGTAATGAATAACTAAAAATTTCTATGAATGTAGTCTCTCAATCTTGAACTAGATCAGATGTAGCCTACCATACCAATCACTGGATCAAGACGAACGAAGCAAAGTAATTAATAAACACAACGTATGAGAAGTAAACTATTAGACAACACGGTCTTGAAGTGCATGCAAAGCACATTATCTGAGCAAAGGTATCCAAAAGAGAGTCAGCTAAGGAGACTTCCTTTTTGACCTGAAGTTGGAGATGGTAGTGCAGCTACCAAGCTCTGGAGAGGTCTAAAGCAAAGAGAACTTCTGTCAGCACAATAGGGCACATCTGAGGACCAGTATGGCATGCTACAACCGTGCAAGCACTACAAGGAAGCTCATTATTTACAAGCTGTGTGCAGGCTACGATATTTTAGAAGTTTCCACTGGCAACGATGGAAGCACTAGAGAGGTCTCCGATGCTGAAAAACGATCAGGGCGACAGACTAAGATTGCCTAATGTAAACTTTGGCCTTCTATCAAGGAGAAACCAAACCGTCTGTAATGGGCAATCATGCCTATCGGACAATTGATGATTGGAAAATAGAAGCACAAACTGACTAATCAAAGCTCACATTTTCAGTAGGGGGAGGAGCAAATGTGAACCCGTTATTTAAGGAAGTCTTCCAAGATGATAAACTGTGGACGACAGACAAATTTTGAGGTGGGGAGTGATAGTATAGAGCTGTTGCACAGCAGCTGGTATCGGCACTATTGCACAGCTGGTATTACAAAGCAGAATAAATACTCACATATCGTAAACGTGTCGGTTTTAGTAGTACAGTGGCTCTGTGAGGTATGAATTTTAGTAGCAAACAGACAGCAATCCTCCAAAGCACATCTCAATGACGGTAAGAAAAGATTTGGCACAAACCCAGATCACTAGCACACTGCTAGGTGATCTCCGTGGCTAAATAAGCATCTTTAAAATGGCCCATCGAAAATAGTTTCTGGAGTGGGAGGTAAGCCTGGTAAGGGGTGGGCAGGGGGACAGATGTCCCAGAGCGCCAAGGCCAAGGGAGTGCGAAAAGCAAAACAGATAGTACACATTTTTTAACTTGTTCAATTGTGAATACCAATCTAGATGTTAAGCAAGTCCTTGTTTCAATGGACTTGACTATTGCTGGCTGAGATAGCTAAGCATGTTTCTAGACTCAGACCAAGCTGTAGCTTGATGCTCTGGCTGCGCACATGCGACGACACGGAAACACCAAGGGGGTTTTAACCACCATGTATTCAGCTGGTGCTCGGAACTCAACAAACACAATGCCGTTCACCCCTCCTTTAACGTTCCAACTAATCTTCCCCATAATGAACCCATTCTTCCTGCCACAGGCAGGCTGCCTGGCGTCAAGAGCGAGCCCGGTCTACTACACTGTGGCCTACTACACTGCGTCAAGGGCAGGGCGAGCTAGCTTGGCATGGGTGTGGCAGGCTGCCTAGCACCAAGGGCCAGCCAGTGTGGCCTGCTACACTGGGTCAAGGGTGAGCTAGCTTGCCATGGGTGAGCACCGACACACTATTAGACCACACAAGCTAGGCTTAATTGGCTGTGCTACGACAACGCAGCCGTCATGTCTGGCTACTTGTCAGGTGTCCAAAAGATAATACTGTCCAGAAATGACACGGCAATTTGGTAAACTGTGATAACCACAGCTTGAACCTGGCAGGAGTTCAAGCTGCAAGTAAAGATTCCATAGTCAATACATTTTTTTGGCTCAGTAGAGAGCACCTTAGTATTTTCAAGATCAACTCTGAGGTGGAAAGAACTCGGGAAAGTCTTGGCGATCGCTGTCAAACGTAACTTTGCAACAAGCTATAGTGCAAGAGTAGAGGCCGTGCAAGCTATCTATGATGAACTGAACAGCATTGTGAGTCCTTTGGGGCAACTTTCTGAGGACACAAGTAAAACACTTGAAAGTGAAACTGACAATTCCTGCATTGTATTTCGAACTAACGTTTTGGCTCTATTGCCATTTTGGTACAGCATCTCAAGAAAGATTGACCATGTTCAGAAAAAACTGCGTGATCCAAAGGTGACTTCAAAGATGCCTCTTGTGATCTCCACTCTTCTGAGATTAGGTTTTCAAGACTTCAAGAAGATCTGTGCCGAGAATCACTACTAGATGGCAAAAGGAGATGTTGATTGAGGGGAGTTGCAGTTGAACGAAGAATACGCCGAAGGATACAGATACCTCGAGAACTCTCTTAAGCTGTTGGTATCTCGGTAGAGGAAGAGATTTGAAGAACAATGAAGGACAGCATAGGCTATAAAGAGATTTCAAGAACAATAAAGGACAGCATAGACTATTTTCAACAAGAATTGCAACTAGGTTTTCCCGGCTTACAGATCTGATTCAAATTTGGTTTCTTGTTGGAAGTTGAGAAGCTTTTGCAGACACTTGAATAGACCAAACTCCACCAATGTTTAGATTTTGGAGGCTTCCATTGTTCAGAGGTTGATGGAACGGAGCTAGCTGTACAACGAAATACATGACTGTAAAATGCTTATTGCCACACTTCACGACTCGGCACTAAAAACATTACTGTAACTCATGTCTATCAGTGTCAGTTAAAGAGAAGATGATGTTTCCTAATTTGAGAGTTGCCCTGCAAACTCTTCTCACTATAGCTATATCAGTTGCCAGTTGTGAAAGTTCCTGTAGCAAGCTGGAGATAATCCTGTCTTATCAGAGAGCATCAATGGGGCAAGACCGACTTTGTTATTAGGCCTTATAAAGCATTAGGAAAATAATTGGAACATATCGAATTTCAAACTAATAGACCAATGTGCCAAGTTCAAGGCCATACAAAATTCTCCCAAAAGTTGTAGCTGTGATAGCTACCTTGTACCTTATCTACAGTTAATAAAGCTTTCTTGACTCGATATGGCTACTAGAGTGTTTTTTGCATTTATTCAGTGGTAGAGCTATTTTGCAGCAATTTTTGAGAAAGAGCCATTCGTAGCATTTCCATGGGCGCCGAAAGGTCTCACTATGCCTCTGTCTAGAGTGAAGCTATGATCGACAAGCCGTCCGACCTCAGGATGTTTTATCTGAGGCCCTCACTCTGGCATGAAATCGCTCCAGAATTATACAGGGGGTAGTGTGCTAATGTCAACCCAAATACAGACAGTTAGTGTGCTGGCCAACAGCCTCGGATTTTAGATCGTGAGTCGGTTGATGTGGTTGCATGAACTCAGTTTAAACTTAAATAGCATCAGAGCCAGGGAAAGTGTTCGAGGCCAAACAGAAGATTCGAACGTATAGTATCTTCATAAGTTTAAAGCAGCTGCCTTTGCATCACTTTCATGGGTAAATGGTTCCATACTTGTTTATATATGTTTATCTTAATGTCAGCATTTGCATACATTCAGAAGCATTTCCAAGCATTTTTGTAATTAATGACTGACTCTAAAACCACGGGGCTCCACTCTAATTGTGATTAGAGTCAGTCATTAATTACAAAAATGCTTGGAAATGCTTCTGAATATATGCAAATGCTGACATTAAGATAAACATATATAAACAAGTATGGAACCATTTACCCATTAAAGTGATGCAAAGGCAGCTGCTTTAAACTTATGAAGATACTATACGTTCGAATATTCTGTTTGACCCCGAACACTTTCCCTGGCTCTGCTGCTATTTAAGTTTAAACTGAGTTCATGCAACCACATCAACCGACTCACGATCTAAAATCCGAGGCTGTTGGCCAGCACACTAACTGTGCACTCGGCTAAAAAAAAGTTCAAGCAGGGGTTTATTCGTATTTCGTCCTGCAAGCTGAAAAGTTTCTTGCATGCACCAAGATTGTGTTTAGATAACTGGTATTGAAAGCTGGACTTCTTTTCAAGTCGGCATGTGCTTTTCTCCTCGCTCTCTCTCACCACCTATTTATTCTTTATAAGATGCAATGCATCCTGCTTGTCTTTAATTAATCAATGGCTAAGATTTTTCTATAGTCCAAGAGGGGCACACGCTCGTGAGGTTCACGTGCTCGAGTAAGCCGACAGAACACGACCACCAATGGTCAGGGGTGATAAGAACAGCAGCTCGTTTGAAGCTTCAGCTGTCGATGACGTGAGCACCGGCTTTCACCAAACCAGCTCACGGTAGCTCCGTGAGCTGCTTTGGTCCAGCAGTTAAGGTGCTTGCCCCGACCGAGGTCTGGCTGAGGTCATGGGCTCGAGCCCCGAGGCATATGTGAAGTGCCTGAATAGTGATTAAGCTCTCTTGGGGCACTATACAAATGAATTATATATATACATGTGTGTGTGTGCGTGTGTGTGTGCGCGTGTGCATGTGCATGTGAGTGTGTGTGTGTGTGTGTGTGTGTGTGTGTGTGTGTGTGTGTGTGCATGTGTGCGTGCGCATGTGTGTTACCGCGCATGTGTGTTACTGCGCACGTGTGTCTGTCTGGTCGGCCTTGTCCACCCCTACCCTCCGAAGTGCATGCTCGACGCTTGGGGCCCATGCATGCCATGATGTGCACAGGCTCAAGCCACGCTCGGGATTTGACTAATAGAGGCCGAGCATTAGATGATGTGAGCTTAAGATTAAGCTCTGTGCGCAGCATGTAGCCGTTCCATGTATATCTATGTACAGCTGAAACTGTCACTAACCCTCAGCTTGCAACTAGACAAATCAAGTAAATACCAGGCTGAGCTGATGCAAGATATTGTCAGCCTCAGCCCTACCACTTCTAACTTAGGCAGTGCCTGGCTGATCACGTGACTGTCGGGTGCTCGCCGTCTCTTCTCTTTCCCTGTCCGGGCTGGACAGACGCTCCTCTTTCCTGTCTCAAAATCTCACTCTCTGTAGTAAGTTTTGGCATTAAATCATGTTAACCATCTGGTGCATCGAGTCAATCCATCAGACCTCCACCCCAACATGCACACGGCTGGTTGCAATGTGGTGATGGTCTGAGGATTGCTGCCTTCTCTGAATAACTTGATCTGAGGTTGTTATACAATAATCATAGCAGTGGCCGATGGTGCACACGAATGGAAAATAAAAATCCCTTCTGAAGGTTACATGTAACTCACCTCATGGCTTGCTAACACTTCAGTGGTTCCTCTTGTTTACTACACTATTGTTTAGCTATTTCATTCAATTTGAATGTCAAAAAACCACACGATCGGCTAGCATAGCTGAGGACATATGTGCATGCATGCATATGTAAGAGCAGACTCCTGACGTCACATTCCGTGGTGGCTGTCCCAGGTCACAGTTTGGGTGCATGGCCTTAATCTGGTTGTAGTCGCAACCAAATGTGTAGAATTAGCTGTCAGGTAAAACAAACCCTTCATATCATGGAGTTGACCAAAGTTCCTCAAGAAAGTCACAGCCATCGTGGCTTTGCTAAATGTGCCTGACTGACACTTGAATATAATCCTAAAAATCCTAACCCGACGATACATATCCAATAATTGTGGCAACCAGAGCGTTTACATAATGTGTTCACTCATGTAATAGTGGAGTTAAAGGCAAACAAGAAAATTGTGCTTGGATTTTGATCAATCGTGGCTATATGTGCAAACAAGCAGTCACACATGCACCGTAAAGGTAGACAAGTGTAAGGAAAGAAGGTAAACTCTTATCCAAAAGATATATCCCAACTAATTGAAGCGAGAAAGCCTGCTCGTCATGTGGCAAGATGGCGACTCCAGCTTTCGGAAGTGACGTGTAATAACAAATTTGTATAGCACCCTCAGAGAACTGAATGTCTTACTAGGCACTTTACAGATGCTGTACAGAAAGCACTACCACATGATTGGTGGTAACATCTGCAAGCAGCAGGCACGGTGTGAGCAGGTATATGCGCACGAAGAACGAATCACAAAGACTCACCAAATGCTGCAATACAAATGTGCGTTTACAGACGTCTATGACTCAGCAAAGTGAGTCCTCAGGCAGTGAACTCTAGTGTGATTACAAATTAAATTACAGTACTAAAACCAGCTACATACCTCGTCACTTGTAGCAGGTGCTTTGACAGCACGGATCGCAGCAAAAGGATTGGGCTGATCACCGAACAATGACACAGCACCTGCAGGCAGCTGCAAGACATGCAAAAAACGATTAAGGCAGAGGTTAATGCAAGCCATGAGGTAAGAGTGATACCAGGCCTGAATTCATAACAGAAATGACATTAGTGCAAAATGAGCAAAAGCAATGGCTATTGCCTGACAACGTGTCTTTGCAAGCCAGGCATCAGGAAAATATACAATCACTGAGTAAATCAGAGTTTAAAGTATTGGCAGGTGTTACATTTCTAAATCGGAAATCATGCCATTGTTATGCTTCTAATACAACAGTTTTAGCTACTCCGCCTCAAACATTAGTCTTCAACGAAAATTATATGTAGAACAGCTTACTATCTAGAGGCTGCATATATATATATATATATATATATATATATATATATATATATATATATATATATATATATATATATATATATATATATATCCTAGCTGATTAAACCGCCTCTTTTTGTATAGCGACAGAAGAGCCTTTACGGCTATCACCACCGCTTGCAGTGGCGATAATAAATCGCCCACCGCAGGAATCGAACCCACGACCTCGGGACCGAGGTCGTGAATAGCAACCGCCTTACTTAGTGTGCCATCACGGCTCACCAATATACAGTGCGGATGAAAAGCCAACCTAATTGCAATTAAGAATCAACGCCTATTGTTAGAACCAAAAATAATAGCCAACAGCTGCTGCATCTAAAAACTGGGACACCCATGTGCATTCACTATCCCTATGCTTTGTTAAGTATTTTTTATGAGCGGATAAGGTCAGATGAGCGGTGCTCAAAACATTACAAATAACTACTACTATAATTTAATCAGGTCCTACAAACGATAATCGATTCTGACCAGCGCTAAGACACACAAAATAATTCTAGTGCATATCAGCAACAAAAGAAAAACTGCAGTCTGTTGGAAGGTTTCATATTGAAGAGGCTAGCAAAGAAAATTGGCAGAAAACTCAAGAATTTGTTAAAATCATAAAGCTATTCTGTTTTTTGATCATTAATACACTCTTGGTCTCTTTACAAGTCCGTGATCCTCTACACTGAAAAAGACCCAGTCTTGTTTGCCAGTTGCTTCTTGATAAGCAAGGTATTTGATAAGCCAGGGCTTGACAGATATATCAAGCTTCCCCAGTATGTACACAATGCTTCACCCAAATAACAAAAGTCGAGCATACTGCAGATGTGACAGAGATCGGCAAGACAATCTGCCTACTAGACGAGGCAGTTTCTTGACTCACCGCTCCACAGAGACAAGACGAACACCATTTTAACCCAAATTTTGAATTCACTTCTTTGTTCGGTAGTCAGCCAGACTGCATGCATCGGCAGCATCCCGACCATGTAGCAGTTCACAGAACAGTTTAATAAAAACCTCAATGAGTGAATGGGGAAACAATTGCCAGAGCAGACTAGTTGCCAGGACGTGTTTGGAAGTTAGCCAGGCTGCCGGCGTCGGCAGCATCCCAACCATATAGCTGTTCACAGAACATTTTAATAAAAACGTCAACGAATGAAAAGAAAAATTGCCCCTGCAGACTAGTTGCCAGGACGTTCCAATGAGTGGCTTCGGGTGCTTTCAATGACGATAGCCCTACATGTGACACAATGGAGATTGGAAGCAAGATATCAAAAGTTGTCAGCTAGAACCGACAGAGCTTGAGCATATTATGTCCCCCTCAGACAGCACTATCCCCATCACATCAGGCAGTTGCACAAGCAGTGCGTGTAAGCAGAAGCAGCAGGAAGCTGTCAGCACTTGCCCTTTAGTAGCAGGTATTCGGGAAGTCAGGAGCAAGTGTGTCGATGTAACAAAGGGCATGTGAGCCGTACTAAAGCAGCATGTTGCACAACAGCTAACACGGTGTCATTTATTTATAGAATCAGCTGACTACCTGCTAGGGGCTTTTGCCATAGCAGGCTGTTAAACATGGTCGCCAGCACTTATTTATATTTTAAGATAAGTAAACACGTTTTGAGATATCTGTTCTGCTTAGATTTCTTCCCTAAAACCTTAACACTAAACATTAAACCCTAAAATCGAAACCCTAAACCCATAAGAATACAAAATCTAACAAGTAGACCTTAAAATGCTAACCCAAAAGCTCACAACTCCTAAGAGCTACACCAAAAATACTAAACCCTAAGCTAAAAATTAAATTATATTAGATATACTGAATGTGTACTTATATAGTGTAAATACAAACTGATGCTGGCAACCATGTTTAGCAGCCTGCTATGGGCAATGTGCCCAGCTCTACGAACAAACAGTGCCGTATTAGCTGTGTACAAGGCTGGTCATGCATATACATGCACGACCTGGCATATGTCAAGCAGGCCAATGCCATATGGACTGCATCAAACAAACCTTTCTTGTGCTCTTCTGCTCTTCCGGTTTGGTTGAGGTTGGTGCTGGTGCTGATGGTTTCTCAGCAAACAGACCATTCTGGACACTACTGTCGTCAGCTGCAGCTGTATCAGCAACATCAGTTTTAGCTGGTGCAGCTAAAAGTTCACATCAGAATATGCAGCACATACTGCAAGGTGAATGCAAAGAACGGACCGATGCAACATCATTTGAATAAGGAGTCGAACACAGACAGTGGCCAACCAGCTCCAAATAAGAAATGAAGGACTAGCAAATTTCAAAATGAGAGAGCTTGAAAGGCTACAGAAGCGCTACAGTAGCAGAAGAAGCTGTACTGCTGTGCCCAAGTACTCTCAGCTTAGCTGGTGAGAAGGTTACGCGGTGAATCAGTTAGTCTTGCTGCAAAGAATAAACACCAAGATATGCCTCGGTATCTTGAATGACATGCTAAAAGACAGTGAGGCCATGCGAAAAATTGAGGCATGCGGTGAACAGTTAAGGGCACGATCGCTAGTGAAGCTAAAGCAGCTCAGCATGCAGGAATAATACACAGCATTAGCAACATGCTGCCAACCCCGCTTGGTAGCCAGGTTAGCGACACAACGACTGCCAGCGAAGCACCGAAACTGCCTCAGGCAGTAAACCCAGGCCCGTGAAGCCAAGATGGATGCAGCCAGTTGTTGACATGGTTGTTGCTATGCAAAGCAGCAACAGAAGTGCAACCGCTCAACGGCAGCCAAGCCCACAGCTAAAACTGCCGGTGTTAGTATCAAGGTGCTAACGAATGCTGCTTCATGGCAAGCCGGCAGCCGGTGCTAACGGCAAGTTACCCTTCTTGACAACTATAGTTGCAAACAGGTCGCCATCCTCATCGTCGTCAAACAGACTACTCTTCACATTTCCCCATAAGGGTTTTGCTGCTGCACAAACAAAAAACTTACAAACCACTGTGATCCGGATACTGCCGAAGCATTTCTGCAGATTGTATTCCCACGACATGCACAGGTATGCATAGGTTCACATCAATAACATTGAATAGTACTCTCTCTCTCTCCAGACGAGCATGCAGGTGCACAACTGCTCTAGTTCATTTGTGGGTGTCAGCTTGGCCATAGCACACAGCACAACAGCTGACACAGCTTCTGAAGGATGGCCGAAGCTATCGCAACACAGGGTTTGCAACTCGTCCGGTGGCTAGGGCAGCCTTTTTACCTATCATAGCATGCTCTGCATATAGCACAGCTGAACTATTATGTATGTATGTTCATATCTCCCTGTAACTCCACAAAGCAGAAAAGACTAAATGAGTAACACTCTAAGGAGTTACGCAACGACAACTACTCTCCTACTGCCGACTATGGCACATCCTTTTCAGCGGTCCTGAGCTGCTACTTCTATGCTACTCACTACCTCAACTTCTCTCCCGACTCTGCTATGCTTCCCACTTTCTCTTTGTTGCGTGAGACGGAGTCTGTTGGCTACCGAATGCATACCGAAAGCCGCATAGGCTGTGAGTGCGCTGTACAAAACTCTCCTGCGTAACACCCACTTGGTCTTTATGACTTTGTGGAGTTACAGACGGAGATACATTACATTACATAGAGTGCACACTCGGTAGCCAACAGACTTCATCTTGCACAACAAAGAGAAAATGAGAGGCATAGATGAGTTATGAGGGCACAGAAGGTAGTGAGTAGCATGGAAGTAGCAGCTCAGAACGGATGGGAATGATGTGCTGCAGTCGGCAGCTGGAGAGTAGATGATGTTGCAGGATGTAATGTTCTACACGGCAAGAAAACCCAGAGAGACAGCTAATTGGACCTCTGAGCAAGGTAGTCAGCAAGCCGTCACGAAACCTGACTAACGACACTAAGCACAAATAAATAACTAAAAGCTTGTCACTACTCTAAGCATAGTACTCTGCATACCCATTGCATCAACTGATGTTAAACCAAGCAAGATGGAAGATGTTATATTACGGAAGTGGATCCCAGGAAACTAATAATATTTAATATATGAGATCAAACAAATAGAGTCCCAACGAACATACGGTCGCCAGGACGTGACATGAGTTCAAATAGAAATAATTGCAACTAGTCAACTAGTGCAGTATCCATGCAAAGCACAGGGCTGCAGTGCACAAATAATAAATGACCAGCATGCTACAAACCATTCACACTTCAACGTGCCCTGTGCCATAAGCATGCACTGAATGACACATGAACAAAAAATTCACAAAATGTAATACTATTTTCACAGAAAACCAGAGCACACGTTATGAAGTCAACTAATTTTGGACATATTTAACGACAGAAAGAATTTAAGCATAAACGTAACATGCATCACAAAAGTAAAGCTAACACAAATAAACATACAAAGCCCACTGACCTATTAAATGCTTTTCAAATATCTAAAGGCTCTGTACAACATCACCCAGCAGTGCCTTGGGATACTGATGGTACAGCAGTGCCTTGGGGTACTGGTTGTAAAGCACTACCTTGGGGCAGTAATGGTAAGGCATTGCCTTGGGGAACTGGTTGTAAAGCACTTCGAGAACAGCACGTTGGGCAGGCCATGAGACTGCTCGACTGACTCATGCCATACCGAAAAAAAACCTCTGCAAACAGCATCAATTTCCTTTCCAGCATATGCAAAGCGCACAGTACTAGATTTAGCTCTCTTAGGATGTTATAGAAATATATAAGAAGTATTCTTACAATGACATCATAATTTAAAAAAGCAAGGTTCTAAATTTGCACTTGGATCCAAAACATTATGCCAGGTGGCTTCTTGCTAGAAACAGAAAATACCACTGAGGATTCAGCCAATTGTTACCTTCACCTCAAAATTGATTAGTGAAACTCTACTACCAAGCTACAATGTCCTATGACTAGAGGAAGTTTACTTTAACATCATTAGCCATAGTCAATATGCTTTCACATTACAAGCCTCATTCATGCCATGCTTCCGAGCTTTCGCTCAGCTAGGGCCGTACAGTGTGCATGCACAATAAAATTAACTTCATAAATGTAAACCCTGCTAATCATCTCTGCTCTTCAGATTTTGATCAAATAAAAATGACTCTTTCACACTGCCTCCTTTACTAAAAGAAGGTTTTTAATGGTTGATATTCGCGAGGACAGGCACAAGTCATACGATGATAAGCAACAGCATGGCACTGCTATAGCGCCTCGTGGACATAAGCCTACCGGTAACATCTGTTTTCTTCATGCCGCCATGGCTGCTTTTGGCTTGTGGTAAACTTCGTGTCTGCGAGGTCTCAACAACAGGCTTCTGGCTTGCTGCTGCAGCTCCCAGAGGAGAAAACAAGTCGTCGTCGTCTGCAAGATAGGCCACTTGTATTACGACCAGTAGGCATAGTAATATCTATTAAGGCACGACAGGACCCTCCAGAATGCAGTCAGTAATGTATACCAATACGCAGCAGCTGAGAACGAATCGACGGCATGCACAATACCTTTTGTACTCAGAAACTAGCCTAAAAATAGCCAGACTATTCATGGAACCAGCTGGTTACCAATACCCTAACGATATTGAAGAAAAATGAGGGGACAGATGGCGACAATAATCGATGTTAAGATCAAGTGCTCTATAAGCTCGCTCTGCCACTGTCAGTGCATTAGGTGCACAGCACGTGTATAGTATGTCTACGGTGCACAACTCTGCAGTTAGGTTTGTCTCGTGAGCATCGCAGCTGCCACATCACACCACTTCTTGCCGACCTGCACTCTTAGTCAAGCAACACATCGATTTCAAGGTTTTGTCGTCATTCTTAGGTCCCTTCATCCTTTGGCTCCAGCCTACCTATCAGATCTACTGCCCCACCATGCAAAGCATCGTACCACAAACTTTTTGGAATCTAACTGTTTACCTATACCTCATACAAACTTCAAATCCTTGGGAGACCGTGCATTTAGTTCATATGCTCCCAAAGCCTGGAACTCACTCCTGACTTCTGTCACGACATCCTCTGACTTTACCATATTTACAAAAAAATGTAAAATGCACCTATTTATCACAGCATTTAGTGGGTCCCAGTGATTCGACCTTTGTGTGCTTATGCATGCTGACACTGCATGCTGCCACTAACCACACTTGCATGCTGACCCTGTGCATGTCACCCCTAAACATGTTATTCTTGTTGTTTATCGAGTACGCTACCATTAACCATTCGATCGTGTTTCCTTTGCTGCAAATTTAAAGCGCCTACAAAGAGATTGAGTTCTCTGAGGACGCTTTATCAAGTGTGCTATTATTATTACTATTACTTTCAAGGAATTTCGACAAAAACCTAAAGATCACTACATCTAGCACGAGGTGCCTACAAACCCTGGTCCAACGAACTCTACGGTAACTCAACGGTACTTGCACTATTTAGAAGTTAAAACATATGTCGTTCACAAGGGGGTTGCAATAGCAATCTCTGCAAGGCCATGCATGCATGCTGTTCTAAAACCAAACACTCTCTACTGCAAGTCAAGAGGGCCGCCCTAGCTCAAGGAGCAAGCCAAACTGCATCTTATTACATCACCTATTACGATAATATATAAACCAAGGCTAAAAAAGAGTACAACACAGAGAAAGCATCCACACACAACTATGGCCAACACTATATACACTAAAATTACCCCCTGAGTCTGTAACTTACCCTATAAGCACAAGATCACAAGAGAACATTACGGCAGAGAATGTTGTCACACAGCATTAGCAGCAGGAGAAATTGCAGCAGGACTAGAGAACTTTTACACGGGAGTCTGACGTGCCAGTACACATGGAAGTGACTAAGTCAAAACAATAACACAGCTTGCCCAGCAAAACACAAGCCAACTGGCGACAATACAAAATCTGGCTCAAAGCCATAACTATGGTAATTGACAAAACTACCTTCTCCTTCAAAGAGCCCTTTGGCAAGCTTCGACTGTCCTTTCATGTTTGTAGAAGCAGCTTCTGAGACTGAGCTGCTGGCTGGTGGCATCTTTTCAGCTGTTTAAAAAAAACCAATATTTAAGAAAAATGACTCGATCAAAAGCTAGACCGATTGAGTGGGCTAGCAACCACTGACTAACTACACCAACAAAAACCAATAATCCCATCAGTTTGCTCCTTTCTGGAATACCAAAACGATCACTTGCAAGAGGGCAATGCTTTAAAAATGCACAATCACTTTGATGTACATACAATAACTGCCCACGTGAAGAAAACATCGAGTGAATTTATAAGGCATTTATATGGCACTCATAACTCAATGAACAATCAGGACATAACATTGATGGAATTCAATGAGAATTCAGAGCATATAACCACATCGTAGGCATTGTAAAAAAGGAACGACACGAGCATGTAAACTATAAGATATTAAAATCTTGCTCGGAGTTGCTTCCGGCTGATATGAACACGTTCCGCGATTTGGATTAGGCAAACGGTCACTGATTTAGTTTTTTACGAACAATGCTACATATTCTGCAAGCGGGCCAGTGAAAAAATTAACTCAATTTAGCATGTTTAGTTTTGAAATCTGTCTGTGAGTGATAAATCAACAATGGTTACCAGGTTAATGCAGTTTAACACTAGCGTGGAAATCCAGCTATTTATTATCATGATTGGTAGCAGTAACATAATACAAATGCTTACACATAAAGCATTAGTAACAAAATTCAGCACGTGCAAAAGCAGGCACAAGCTACAGTATCCTGTGATGCTGATTAAAAACTAAACCAAAGCACAATGCTGACCAGCATCGCAAGGCTAACGCATATCGAGCATGTATAGATGGCATATACAAGCAACCTCACTTGTTGCACTCAGCTCCACTTGCTCGAGTTGACTGGCCAAAGCTCAGCTCAAGTTGACTGGCCAAATTTCTGTTACTGCGTGTTCATTGACGCGGGTAGAGCAACCCACAGTTCACACTATTCTCAACGGCTTCCTTATAAAGCTTAACATCGGTCATCAATAAATTCAAGATTTATACTGTTTAAAGGTAGCCTAACATGAAATGTGATCACATCATGTTGTGATTATGCTGGTTTGGCCCAGTGGTTAAGGTGTTCGCCTCGAACCAAGGTCAGGGTGAATGTATTTGACGACCTTGGTCGTAAGCTCGAGCCCCGTGGCATATTAAGGAGCACCTGGACATAGATTAAGTTCTCTTAAGGCGCTTTACAAATGATACATACAAATGGTACATTGAAATGTATATATATATATGTATATATATATATATATATATATATATATATATATATATATATATATATATATATATATATATATATATATATATATATATATATACTATTTGCTGAAATGCCCCCATACTCGATGAAGAAAAACTGCCCCCCATGGAAATATATAAGAAGAGCACCTGCATCAAAAGTCAGATCAGTATTGCAGGTATGCCATTGCACACACCCAGTAGAATCCACCAGGAATCGCTCTATACAAAACCAGCCTAAACTAAAGAATAGGAACATAAAAAGCCAAAATAATATTAAATGTGCTTAAGGTCAAAGTGTGGTTTTAGTCATGAACAGCTTAAACAGGAATTTTCAGCTTAGTAATTCTGGTGTGCAGCATGAACTTTGGAAGAACAGTTCACGTAAGCTATAAAAAAGGCTTCAATTTGTATTTGGAGTATTGGGTTAGAGATGATTCAGAGATCAGATAAATTGCAGCAAGAAATTAAGCAAGCTTACAGGTACTTCAGCTAACCTTGGGTTATCTTAGATGTAGCATCTGACTTCGTGGGTTCTGCAGTGCTGCCAAATAGGTCACTATCATCGTCGAAGAGTGAACTCTTTGCTCCCCTGGAGAATAGTCCTGACTGGCCACCTATCCAGGCATCCTCTTCATTATCGGAGGATGGCTTGAAGGGATCATCGTCGTTATTGGCTGCAAAGCAAAATGAGAGCCCTAGTCCATATACGGGACATGACTCGAACAAAAATCAACGAGTGATGGCAACACTATGAATGTTCCTGAAAGATAACAAAAAAGCCAAGCACGCTCCCTTACCTTGGCGACTGTCTTTACCCTTTTGCTTGGATGAGACTTGTTTCGAGGCTTGCCTGTCTTCGGATTTTTCTGCTTTATTTGTTGCTGCAGAGACGACAGGAGCCTTCGCACCTTTTACGTTCTCTACAATGATAAGGTAGATGACACGGATACATCAAAAACAATTCGCCATCCAATATGCTAGAAAACAAACAATAAGTACACCGATTACACAAGCTACAGAAGCACGGTAAAATCCGATTCAATTAAAGGAGAAAAAACATTAAATTAACAATCAAAGACAAAGAAAAGGAAAAAAGGCAATCGTACGTGGTACATGTGCATGCACATGCATGAGATAGACCTTGTACAGCTGAGCAAGCGACCACTACACACAAGAAAAGGATGGGCACGAAAAGCCCAGGTATGCACGAACTATATAGACGGCTACATCCTGCTGCCCATCCAGCAGACATCACTCTCAGCCCACCGTTTGTCAAAATGCCCATTTTAGCCATCACACGGCCATTGTCACTTGCCATCTGCAGCAGCCGGCTCCTCCTTGTCACTGCTGTCACTGGTCTCACTCTTGCGGCGCCCTGATGACGGCATACCAAACTTCTTTGCAAGCTCGGATGCAATGTCCTGTGCTGGAATCGCCGCCTGTATCACGACCAAAAAAGATAAGAGAGGCAAATGAACTGCATGGTACTCACTAATAATGAGAGCATTAGGCTGCTACAAAAGAGTAATGAATAGCAACTTTTTGTAATGCAAACTTATACAATAGGGGAACTAAGCTTCACCAAAATGGGCCAAAGAATTCAACAGCAATCAGCAACATTAGATGCACACGGACGACTCACAAAGTAAACCTCGTAAAAGAGGCGGTTAGTCACCTTAAAAGCTTTAGAGTCAAGATTAAGGTAAACAACAGCCGCTGCTCTATATTTATTTTATTCAAATTAATCGGGGTAATAAAATCCATTACTTACTAAAGTCATTTTGAAGGCAACGTTTGCTTTTCCAGAGCCAACTTCACATTCGGGGAGTCAATGCATCTTGCAGAGATGCTTCCGGAAAAAGTTATGAAAACTTGCACTCAAATTTAAAAGCACGAAGCTAAAAGGTCAAGGTCCAAAAAAGAGCACAAAAAAAGTATGCACTCGGCAAGTATTGTCCTGCCTACGGGCACCACCAGCAACGAACACACAAAGGATTAAATTAACCACTCTTCGATGAAAAAATAAACTGACTCTTTCAAGAATGAAAGCACAATGCTACCACATCTCTAATCTACTAAACGTAAGTCAGGCCCTTATAAACAAAGTATGGCAATGTAACTGAGACTGAATTAAGCAAAATAGTGTGCATATGTAGCTGTGTTGCGATCGTGATAACGATGGGGCCTCGAATAAGGCCTGGATGCCTGACATCAAGTTCTGTTAATGCTGCCCCCGACCGCCCTGGTTTATGAGATTACTGTTCACCGTCTTTTGGTGGAAATATGGTTACATTAGACTAATGGCATAAATGCAATCCATGCATTGCATGTATAATAATAATAATAATAATACGTCTGTAAAATGCCAACCCCCAGAAATCTCTTTCTAGGCACTTTACACTTGCTGCAAAAGAAGCATGACCAAATGGTTACTAGTAAAATGTGCAAAGTAAACAAGCACAACATGGTTAGAGGTGACATGCACGGTATCAACATATAAATATGGTTAGTGGTTCCACTAAATCATGTGATAAACAGGTGCATTTGTAGCTTTTTAAATATTGTCATGTCATTGAATGTAATGCAACGTAATGCATCTCTGTCTGCAACTCCACAAAGCCACAAAAACTATGTCTGTGTTATTCAGGAGAGTTTTGTATAGCGCACTCACAGCCTAAGTGGCTTTCGGTACACATTTGGTGGCCAACTGACTTCATCTCCTGCAACAAAGAGAAAGTGGAAAGCATAGCAGAGTCAGGACAGCAGTTAAGGTAGTGAGTAGCATGGAAGTAGCAGCTCAGGACCGCTGAAAAGGAGGAGCCATAGTCGGCAGCTGGAGAGTAGTTGTCGTTGAATAAGAATTCTGGAGGCGAGCTCCAGTATTGGACCTGATGTTGTGACGTTAGTCAGGAGTGAGTTCTAGGCTTTGGGACCATACAAACTAAAAGGGTGGTCGAGAAAGGATTTACGGCTCGCACGAGGTATAGCTAAACGATTTGATTCATAAAAGCAGGTAGAACGAAACCTAGCCTAATGGGGGGAGTAGGTCTGATAGGCAGACTAGAACAAAGAAGGAATAATAATAATAATAATAATTCACTTGATAAAGCGCCCTCAGAGAACTCAATCTCTCTCTAGGCGCTTTACATTTGCTGTAAAGTGAAATGCAATTGAATGGTAAGTAAAATCATGCTTGAAAAACAAACGAGATGAATAATATGGTTAGGGGTGACATGCACAGGATCAGCATGCAAATGTGGTTAGTGGCAGCATGCACAGTGTCAGCACGCATAAGCACATCAAAGACGAATCACAGGGACCCACTAAATGCTGTCCTAAGGAACCGAAAAGTGAGTGACAGAACCTTAAAGTCGATATACTGCTTGATTGAAAGCCGGTGCAGGACGGCGAGAACTGGTGTACTTGGGCAACTTTGACAAATATAGAGACTTGCTAGTTCTTAAAAACTTATAATGATAATAACAATAAACCTACCCCAGAGAATTTAGTTTATTTCTATGCACTGTACATATGCGGTATTTGTGCTTGGAACATGCTATCCACCCACCAAACCATTAGTGACTTGATAGCTGGGTCACTTTGCAGAGGCACGGTTTGTTAAGGTAGATCTGAGGGCATTCCTATGCTCCAACGATGGTCTGCATTTCTCTCGGTTCAGAGGGCTTTCATTCTCTTCTCTTAGACCTATCGACGGCTAACGATTTTCCCACTAAAGAACCAAACACCAGCAATGCGACCGTGACCTTGCCACTTATGAACGTCGGAGCTTAAGTGCGAACTGAAGATCAATACCACGAGTTCCTATGTTTTGTCTAATGAATCTGTGAAAGGAGCTGCACAGGATGGAAAACTGACTGGGAGCTGTAAGAAGAGTAACCAGTAGATGAGCTGGCCATAACCAGATCATATTTCTATTCTTGTCGCCAACCTTTAATGTATTTTTCAAAATTTGTTGCCATTTGCTGTTAAAATGTAGTGCTCTTGACTGATGTGCAGTGGAAATGGGCAAGGAGTCTTACGGTATTCTAGCTAAAAATTGCTGGTCTTAGCCGAGGGCCAAGATGCTCGAACCTAACGATCCAGGTCGTAGGTTCAAGTATCTACTACGATCCGCAACATGACTGACTTGTTGAGAGAAAAAAATCAATACTATAAATACAGGAAAGTTATATCGCCTTGAAAATGTATGCTGACATGGCAACCAGCAACCTCCACATCACAAGCACAAACTGCAATTTAAAGCATAAGTTTGCACTAACTAGAGAGTGCCAGAAAGTTAATGCAATATAAATGCATGCCTGCTGTTCACAAAGCAACCAAAAGTGAAGCCCGAGACAGCTGCATCATGTATAAAGACTCACCTTCGGCTTGGCAGCTTCCTTGCTGGGGTCGATTTTCGGTGTACTTGGCTCCTCAGACTCATCTGACTCGTCGTTTTTAAAGAGATCGTCTGATTCGTCAGCCTGCTTCAACGGCACAGCAGATATGGAACTAAATTATATACGTGAGTCTTGAAAAACAAATTTCGGCTTATTCACCAGCCCCATTTCTATTTGAGCAGAGCAGCCTCCGTGGCTGTAATTGCTGCTCTAGGTGTGCAAAACAGGATTGCATTCTGCAGAACTCAAACTCACGAGGTTGATGATGAAATGCTTGCATATTACTCCTGGCTAAGACTAGGGAGCAAAACTGCCATTTTATGCCACTTTTCGTGGAGCTGCACTGGCTTTCCATCAAACAACGTATCACCTTTAAGGTTCTCTCAATTACATTTAAGTGCCTCCCTTCACTTTCTACGGCCAACCTCTACGAAATACTCCCTAATCAGGCTTTCCTCCATACCACCTGCTATTTTTATTCAAGTGGTTTGGTTAGCTGCTCCTGGTTTAAAATGCTAGGAAGCATGCATGTAAAATCTATGATTTACAAAGTGACGAAGGCCATCTGAAGTGATGGTCAGTCAGTGGTTCCATTTCTTTGCTTAAAGACCATTCATGAGAGAAGAACTGCAGGTCCTAGGCTGTGGAATTCACTTCCACAATTCCTATGGAATGACATCTATTCTCCTACCAACTGTGGCACATCATTTCCAGCCGTCTTGAGTGGCTATTTTCATGCTACCCACATTCTTGACTGCTAACCTGACTCAGCCATGCTTCTCACTTACTATTTGTTTCATGAGTTTTCTTATGCAACGACAACTACTCTCCTACTGCCGACTATGGCACATCTTTTTCAGCGGTCCTGAGCTGCTACTTCTATGCTACTCACTACCTCAACTGCTCTCCTGACTCTGCTATGCTTCCCACTTTCTCTTTGTTGCCTGAGCCGAAGTCTGTTGGCTACCGGATGCGTACCGAAAGCCGCTTAGGCTGTGAGTGCGCTATACAAAACTCTCCTGCGGAACACCCACGTGGTCTTTATGACTTTGTGGAGTTACAGACGGAGATACATTACATGAGATGAAGTATGTCGGTTACCTTTCATGAGATGAAGTTTGCTGACTACAGCATGCAGACCGAAAAGCGCTTAGGCTTTGAGTGTGCAACAGAAAACTATCCTTCGTAACACCTACTTAGTTGCTTAGTTAAAGATGGAAATACACACACACACACACACACACACACACACACACACACACACACACACACACACACACACACACACACACACACACACACACTCTCTCTCTCTCTCTCTCTCTCTCTCTCTCTCTCTCTCTCTCTCTCTCTCTCTCTCTCTCTCTCTCTCTCTCTCTCTCTCTCTCTCTCTCTCTCTCTCTCTCTATCTATCTATCTATCTATCTATCTCTCTCTCTCTCACTCTCACTCCCACTCACACTCACACTCTCACATACACACACACACACACACACACACACACAAGCACACACATAGTGGCAGATCTGCTACAAAGGGGGATTAGGGGCATTCCTCCTACAGCCGGTGCAGTGCCCCTATTCCTACACTGCCCCAACTAAATAATTGTGTCCTAATTTTTCACTAATTGCATGTCTAGCTCTGCCTCCACAAAAAGCTTGAGGGTATTGCCCCCTTTATAAAAATTGTGCAGGTCTTGCCCACCAAGATAAAAGTTCTGACTGCCAATGCATATACACATACATACTTTGGGCCTCAAATCGGGTTATATGCCATGGCTGTTGTCGAGCAATCGTGAACCTGTGTAATTCAGGAATACAAAGCTCCTCGCTTCGTGGGAGTTGAATCAGCCGACCTTTACTTTACTCGTTTTACAGTTTTAAATATGATCGTCAAAATTGTGGCCCATCACCTTTTTTCGAGAACACGAGTCTGCTTGCATTAATATATCCTGAGTATGCGCTAAAGCAGTGAAATAACTTGACGAGTTCCAGCAAAGATTAGATAAGAATATGCCACCGCCATGCTAAAAAAAATCCAGTGTCACGTGATGACCAAGACTGATCTCAAACCTTTCTTTGTCCTTGCATGGTGTTTCTTATAATTACGTTGAATGAGAAAAGGGCAGCCTTAAACAGCTAAGTCTTATAAATTCATAATTACATATAGAACAAGGGAACTATTTAAAAATTACAAACAACAATTTAGATAACTTGGAGAACGAAAAACACTGAACACTAACTCTGGATGCAGTACTAGACTTGTACATATACTAAATCTCATACATCTTTAAAATCCAGTAAATACGTCTAATCTGCTTCAGCAATAGCACTGTCGTAGAGGCCAGATGCATGCGAGACTTTTGCATATATTATAATAGCTGGCACCAAATTCTACTAGCCAGGGAGAACTGTCAGGATTTACAATATCACAAACAAAAAACGTCGTCTACCTGATCTGTTCACTGCACCAAAAGTAGCCTGAGAGAAACAGTTCAGGCCCAAGACATCCACGAGCCTCGGGCCTCCTCGCATCCATTCTTAACGTAGTTGAATACACTGAGGCCTAAGTGAAGAACCAAGAACTATCACAGCTGGTTAGTTAAATTAACAGGGCTCAGCTTATCAAAGTTATGGGACCATCAGAAGTGAGGGGGCTCCAAAACTTGGATGCCGTGAGCTTGCACTTATGGAAAACCCAACTAGAGACTTTGCCACCTTAAATTTCCCTGGAACTGCTGCAGAGCATTGTATTTTGCATACTATTGAGTCAGCTGGCCGATTTTGGCCGAAAATGAGACTACTTATTGTCAGGTAAAATTTCCAATCATTGGCAATGGTTGATCGTCTTAATGTTAGTTATCGTGCTCAGGATTGGCTATTACAATTGGCCTTATTCTTAATAAGAATGGCAGTAATATTACTACTAGTAGAATATTTAGACAGCACCCCAAATAACTAAATCTCTCTAAGCACTTAAATAATGCTGGAATGGAAGCATGTCAGAATGATGGCAGGTAAAATTTCAGCCGAATAAACACACAAAGGACAATTCACACCAGTGACGACCGGTTTTGAGGAACAGCTGGGCTTTTAGGCTCCTTTTTCAATGTCGTCACGGGGTGTCGTGTCATCAGACGGCTGTAGGAGCATGTGCATTGAAGGTACAGTCCCGAAAGGATTTCATGATGTTTAGAGGTGCATCTAAACGATATGCATAACTACTTACACACCCAGCAGAAAAAATCCCTGCAGTAAGACCACAGCTACAGTGACTGTAAATTTGGTCAGGTAATAATAGGGTTTTCTATTATGCCACATTCATTCTGTGGAGGTTCAAATCAGGTGACTTGCTGGGGTACAGCCTCAGCATCAAACAAGAATTAGTCTAAGAAGTACTTTACTCGAGTTAATACAAGTCAAGCAAGTTTGATATCAAACCTCAATTAGTATACTTGGGGGTTGTTGCATTTGGCAGCAAGATAACGATCAGAAGCACACTGCCAGGCCAGTGAAGTACTTTATGGCAAATCCTTGTTTGTTTCTGATGCAGTGCCCATCCAGTCACCTTTGAGCCCTATAGAACGATTATAGAGCAATATCTACCGGCGACTGAGGCCGAGTGTTCGGCCTACACCAGTAGCCAACCTGTTCAGTAAACTTCTAACTCTTTACAATGTGCTGCAGCAGAAGAGACAACGCAGAAGCTGGTGGCCTCTATGCCTGATCGGGCAAAGGATGTCATAAAGAATTGTAGTGGGGCAGAGTTACACTAAATGCATACATTAACAAGCATCAAGTGTTTGTTTTTTGAGTGTCAATATATATTCTACATACTTAGCATAACTCTAGTATGCAGGGCATCGTACAAACTCCCCTTATTACCAGGTACACCGGTTGTGACCATAATGTGAGGATTTTTTGCTGCTGAGTGTTATGTATGATAAAATAATATAAGCGATTTGTATAGCACCTTAAGAGAACTGAATCTCTATCCAGGCACTTCACATTTGCCGAAAGGCTCGAGCCCACGACCTCGGTTTTCTAAAGTAATCGGCCGTCGTTACCTTATCTGCACGATGCTTAGAGATCTAAATATGCTACAATAATGACCAAGAGAATCTTGTGTACTCGGAACAAGCATTAACACTAAAGCTAAGCTAACAATGCATCATAACACTTGCAAACACCTAGGGTTCATGCCATACCTCCGAGTCCTGGAACTTTGACAAAGTTGCCACTGGTTGTTGCTTTGCCGGTGGAGGTTCATCTTCACTGTCCTCCTCTTCACTCTCCGAAACGCTGGTGGACAACTCGGAAGCAGAATTCTTTCTCAGACTTGCCCCTGTTGCCGGAGCTTCCGGTAGCTCCTCGTCGGATTCACTCATGCTTCCATGGTCGGACTTAGCATCTTCTAAAAAGAGGCAGGTGCAAGTGAACGGCACTAGAGTTCGCACCCTTACGACACCAAAATACTGTTTTAAAATGAATGACCAGCACTGAAATGCACGATCAAGAAACGATGTCAAATGCAACCACAAAAATATGATGGACACCACAAGACAAATTGGACCCAATTAACGTTCCACATAATATAACTGGACGGTCATTGAGCCACTGTGCTACATTTGGCTAGCTACGAACGAGCTTAGAAACTGACCAACAGCCTGCAGAAGTAAGACATAAAGTAAGCTGGAGCAGGAACTTACTACTCAGAGGCTACTTTGCCTTTTTTTATAAAGATTTGTATCCTTGGAAATTTCAACATTCCTGATCGATTCTCACTCTCTGCTGAAATCCCTCAGAGTTATTTTTGGCATCTTCAAACATAGCTTCTTGCGCAACCACTCTAATTTAATAAAAGTCTCGTTTTAGCTTGTGTTGTGATTTTCGGAATAGCACTCTCTTTAACACCTGATGGCTTGCGACCCAAGCACAAACGTGAAAAGCCATTTTGCAACTGAAGCTGAAGTATGCAATTTCGGGCCACCTAAGGCTCCTGCTATATCCTTTAATAATGTGCTATTCAAAATCCCTAGCCTTTTACTTATCTGCAAGTAACGATAGCCATGTAGGGTTGCCTATCGTTCAAATATTATCGCTCATAAGCCTGGCAAGGACAATTTTTGCAACTAAGCTCATTCTAACCGGTAGTGAATCTATACCTCTACCACCTTCAGGGCCTTGCTATTGCTTTCTTAGGGCATTACATCAGCATGGGAGGTGGGGAGAAAATTATGATTAGTGAAGACAGAACTAATCAGCTGAAACAACAATGACAGACAAATTGTTTGGCTATTAAACATTCATTTCGTATGCACCGAAAGTCTGGAATTTGCTTCCGGCTAAGGTCATTACATACATGGACCTTGCATTTGTTAAATCTCAGCTAAAAACGTTTCTATCCTGGTAAGCTTTCCTTCCACCCATGTGAGCCTGTCTTTTTTGTACCGGAGTGCTTTGCGTGCAACCATTGCATGATTCAGTACATGTTACCAGCCAAATGTCTCATTAACCAGTGGCTATAAGTGTCTTCATATTTGCTATAGCTTGCTTGCCTAAACATGATGCTTGCTTTGGCCTGCTTGATACCGAAAATTTCGCTAGCCCTTAGGTAGGAATGTCTTTCAGCGTTATAAAGCATCTGGATAGAGATTGAGTTCTCGTAGGGCGCTGTACAAACGAGCTATTATTGGTAGTAGTACCTGACGCCCATCCAAAACCACTCGGAAATTTCAGTGTTATTTTACAATTTAGGCCTGAGTGTTCCCTGACCTATTGGTGAGCACAGCTAGATACTCCCTGCTTGCTGGCCTACCGACATGTGCAACCAGGAGATTACTGCTGGTGCAAAACTCTGCAGGTAGGCTTGTCTGTCGTGAGCTTCGCAGTTGCCACATCACACCACTTCTCACCGACCTGCACTGGCTACCAATCAAGCAACGGATCGACTTCAAGGTTTCGTCACTCACTTTTAGGTCACTTCATTCTTGGCTCCAGCCTATCTCTCAGATCTGCTCTGCCACCAGGCCAAGCATCGTACCACCTGCTTTTCGGAATCCAACAGTTTACCAATACCTCATACAAACCTCACAGCCTCTGGAGACCGTGCATTTAGTTCGTATGCTCCCAAAGCCTGGAACTTACTCCCGACTTGCATCACAACATCCCCTGACTTGACCACATTTAAAAAGAACTTAAGAACACCTATTTGAGACAGCATTTAGTGGGTCCCTGTGATTCGTCCTTCATGTGCTTATGTGTGCTGACACTGTGCATGCTGCCACTAACCACACTTGCCTGCTGACCCTGTGCATGTCACTCCTAACCATGTTATTCATGTTTACCAAGAATGATATTACCAACCATTCAATCGCGGTTTCATTTGCAGCAAATGTAAAGCGCCTAGAAAGAGATTGAGTTCCCTGAGGGTGCTTTATCAAGTGCATTATAACCATGATCAGATGGCAAGCCCAGCCTACTGTCGGGCGAGGACTCCATCACCAGGACCTAAGTCGTCAAGTAACATTACCTTCAGCCTATTTCTGCTTTTGATCTAGCCAAAGACGAGGCATTTGCTGAGTTTTGGCAGTGCAAAGCTCCTGGGCTTCTTCAGTCTCTATTTATTTTAGAGTTAGTCATATGCAGTGTTTCTGCTTTGGGTTTTGGCAGAGTGGCACTGAGTGTATTCCTTCGTTGCTCGGTTTTCTCCTTGTAGTCTGCAATAAGTATACTGCGTACACTTTGCTCTCTTGTGCCCCAATTCGTTGCTGTGAAAACTCGGCTATCAGCAATGGCAGACCAGAAACTAGAGATTGTACATGGAGATTAGCCTGCACCAGTGAAAACTCACAGAAAACTCCAACTTTGCTTTGAAAGGCAGGCCTGACCGACTGTGTGGGTGAGCCTGCCCTAATAACTGTTAAGCTTTAAAAAATACCAGCTGATTTAGCAGCAACTTTTGTATAGTGGCAGAAGAGCCCTTAAGGCCATCACCACTGCTTGCAGAGGCCATATAGGATCGCCCACCGCAGGATTCGAATCCACGACCTCGGGACCGAGGTCGTGGAAGGCAACGACCTTACCTACTGGGCCATTACGGCACTTACCGCCAAGCTTAGAGATCTTAACTAATGGAGCAGAATCTGAATAGGAAGAAAGATGAAAATGTATTTCAAAATTATATATAATAATTTACTTACAAAACAAACTAGAATTTTATTAAATTTATTCTTCATTGACACATAGCAAATCAGCATTGAGTTGCCTGTATGGAATGTGCAGGCATGCTGATCATCTTTAAATTATACACTCAGCCCCATGAAGAATAATGGGCGAATTATATTTATGCATGTCCATAGCTTATAAAAGGCAGGTACCGGAAGGCATAGTCAATTTCAACTATGACAGTGCGTGTGGCATTGACGTATGCAAATTTGCAAATTATCTCCCCCCATTTTGACACTTGAAATGATACTTATAAATATATATATATATATATATACATAATTCATTTGCATAGCCCCCTAAGAGAACATAGTCTCTGCATAGGCACTTTACTGCTGAGCTCGAGCCCACGACCTCAGTTGGCAGAGGCAAGCAACTAAACCCCTGGGCCAAACCAGAGCAGCATGCAATCACTGCTGTAGATCGCCTGAGCATAAGCCTAAGAGCTTCTGAAGGTGAGACCTGAAAAACATAAAAGCTTAGTGACGATGCCGACAATGCCTCAGGTTACACAATAAGTCTATGAAATACAGACATGCTCCAATATCGGTTCATGGTGTAGTTCAAAAACGTAGGAATATATCTGTACACTTATATACACTGCCCTGATATGATATGGAAGAGCTTGCTCAAGACAGAAAGACCATACTCGAAAATTATGATTATACAGATAGCCATAAATTAGCTAGGTTACATCATGCTGTGTTATATAATGATCAGGTCAAAAAACGCTACACAGATGTAGCCAGCACACCCCTCTTGCTTAGCTTGGAATGGACTGCAGATAGTTTACCTGGTGGCCGCTCCCTAAGACCAATATCGTCATTATCATTGAATTGTGTAGATCCAATAAGGTATGGCAATGGACGATCCACGTAAGGATCCTTAAAAAGGTAATAAAGGCATCGTCGTGTTTTTTATGCTGTCATTGATAAACACAGTAAACAAAACTGCCTCCCCATAACAGCACATCTAGATGCCAAAGCCGTAGCCCAGTATTAATTGCCAAGCACTCATACTACAAGCATGTGCATGCATCTAAGTGCAAGGGCAGGTTAGGTGACTGATTGCTTTTGCAACATTGGATGATTTACCTTAGGCTCATACAAAGCATCGCCTTGGTAGGGCTCGTCTTCGTCCGAGTCACCTGCCACATCTGGATCCAGCCTGTCGAACGCTTTATCCAGGACCTCAAGGCCAAGCTGTACCGCTTGCATCACTTTCGGTACTAGATCGGCCTCGACTTCGTCACGGTTCTTGTCCTGCATCCATAAAACCATTAAAAAAGCCACTGCATTGTTTTAGAGCAATAGAAGAAAGGTTAACAGGCTAGTATGGGAATGCTTTTACCATCACACAACACATGTGCGCATACACACACACACACACACACACACACACACACACACACACACACACACATCCACTTTCACATGCAAACACCCAAGCCCACACAAACAGAGAATACCCCATGCTAACTGCCACGACAAGCTGCCAGCTAGAGGCTGAAAGCATGCAGGTTGCACACGTGCTGAAATTAACTTGGCTGCATTCGAGGCCTGCCTGAAGGTTCCCCATCAACAGAAAAATTGAGTTGCACTAAAGAAGAGAATGGACTAATGAGAGATTATGGTAAATGACTGAGAAATATTAATTAACATGATTTGTTAGGATAGCACCTTAAAAAATAGTAACTAGGCACTTTATACATCTCTGCATGAGAAGCAATAAACAAAGGTCAATGACTGACCTACAAGATACCATGCTTAAGCAGGGCTGATAATAGTAATAATAATAATAAGTAATTTGTATAGAGAACAAGAAAAATGTACGTATGACAGTAAAACTAAGTAGCAGCAATCACGATCACGGTTGGAAATTAGAGATGGCTACAGCAGCCGTTTTCTATGAAACATGGGGCTCCATTGCTCTTATGAACCTGATATACAAGATAAACTGTCTCATGATGCATACAGAAAATCTCTGCTGAGCATATGGAAAATTGGGCTATCAAGTAGTCATTTTGAAGTGGCATTGGTACATCAGTCAATAACATCGAAGACTTATATTACTCTTACAAAAAAGACAGAACACTAGAATTCAAAGAGCAAGCTATATTATCTTAAAGCTCCATGGTCGGAAAAATGTCAATTTCTTCATGCAACAGTCCAGAAAAGAGTAGGCAGTGACTTCGGAGCTGTTAAAGTTATTCTAGTATAATGCAATTCTAAAAACGCCCCAATGATTTCTCGAAAAGGGAAAATTGATCAGGAAAGAAAAAGTCAAACTGAATCATGAATGTCGAGCCACAGTGAGGCCAGGGATCAATAAAGTAGCAAGCAGTGATTTCGGCTTCTACAACAATCAGCAGCAGGTATTTCATGCTAAGTACAGATTCCAATCGCATTATTGTATATTTTTTTAAACAGTGCTAGAAATACTGGTGTGCATGCATAAACATTAACAGACAAAGGAAAGCTTACTAGAATAAAGCGTGGGGCCACTAAGGAGAATTGCTAAAAATCGGCAGCCTGGTTAACAGGGCAAGACAAGACAAGATAAGTTCACAGACAAGACGAAAAAACCGCTTGACCTAAGCATTGCCACATAGCCCCCTCCACACATCACCAAATTACGCAACTAAGATAGCCAGCATAATTTAGTTTGCCTTCAAGCGTGAAGCCGCTGCAGCACGATGCAACGGCTGCTGACTAAGCAGCTCCATACGGTAGGGGTGCCACCTCAGCATGGTAAAATACTAAGCCGGGCAGCAGGATAGGCATCAACGTTAATCACAGCACAGTGCAGACACTGAGCCGGAGAGCAACATCGCCATCGACATCAATCACAGCACAGTGCAAACACCAAGCGTTGCACAAGCTACAACCTGCCCCAGTCAGCCATACCTTTTTCTCTGTGGGTTTTGGTGGCTGACTGTCGACGTTTATGTCCTCTTCGTACACTCTCTGCAACGGAAGCTAATACGTCAACAGCTAGAACACTGTGGCAAACGAGCACACGCATAACCAGTGCACGAATCCTTGTAGTAGTGGGTAAAGTCGAGCAGAAACAAGATACGTTCCACCAGCTCACACAACTTGACACCAGTCAACACCTGCAGCCGAGCCTGCTCGGCTGCAGGTCTCTTTGAGCTTGAGCAACCACTGCAGCTCGAAAAGCATGCACCTTAGTAGCAGAGCAGCAACTTAATAACACAGCTGGGTGGAAATGACTGCATGGTCAAGAGCAGTTGAAATGACCATTCGGCTAGCCAGCAGCGACGAGCGAGAGTGGAAAGGGCGGAGCAGAGTGGCTACGGCCAGTTCCGGGAAAGCCTTACATCGTCTGCAACTGTGCTGTGTTGGTCACAAGCAGCTGCCCACACAACATTCACTTGCATGTAGCGTGGCCACCATGCACCAAGGGCCAAGTTGGATAAGGACAGACAGTTGCATTACCAAAGGAGTAGACAGGTGTTCTGCTGTCGAAAACTGGCTTGAAATGGCACTTTACATACATTTCCTGCACTTTCAGCAGCTGACTTAAAAGGCCTCCACTACAGCATCATGAGCTACAACTGTATGCTCACGGCCTTTTCACAGCACTAAGCCATCCTAGGAAGTCATGATTATAGTAATAATCAGACAGCAGCCACAGTACATACAGAGTCCAAAATATGACCACGTCCGGCATGGCCAGTAAATCTTTCGTTCATAGCTAGATCATAGCTAGCACGTGACAAATCCCAAGCTGTGACCAGATGGTCCAGGATAGCAGTGGTGTAATCTCGCTAGCTGTACTCGATGACACACCAATGAACTAGCATGAAACTCATTATTATGAAACCAAAAGATGACTACATGAACAACTGTACAGCCAAAATAACCATGGGCCGAAAAACCATTTGCTTGCCTTAAGACCCATCTCAGCCATACTCACGTTTTCAACAAACTGCATATTTGCCAGTACCACGAATTCGTTGAAGACGTTATGGCCTTTCACGGATGACGTCTGTAATCACAACCACATCAGAAAATCCCCAGCAAGCAAGCAGGGCAAGGCAAAAATTACAGAAAACATAACAGTATGCAATACTCTTAGCTAGGGTTCGGGATCAATCCAAACAAACAGCAACGAGTGGCGCACTCTGCTGCTTATTAACTACGGAATGCTAAAACATCACCCCACATTGTCATCTGCTCTGTCAGCATGTATGGTACATACTCACAACTGGCTGTGAGTTCCCTACGAGACAAATATTTAATAAGATCCATCATTCGGGATGAAGGGGTGATCGTTGAGAAAATATATAGACGCCTGTGTAGAGCTAAGACGGGTGCAGATTACAACTGCTGAGTTAACAACAAGTTACTCGTGTTTACACAGTTCTCTTTTAGTCAGTCCTCCTAGTACCTCAGTGAAAGAACAGCGAGGCGCAGCTGGACCAATCGCCTAAATGACACTCCAATACACCACAAAATGTGGTAGCAAGAAATCAAACAAAAAATATACCAAATAGCGATATCCTATCTGAATGCAAACAACCTCCTGGCATAGTCGTGGCTCTGCTAACTGCAAAAACTAACAATAATAAAGCTAATCCATCGGCTGGGCTTAGCTAAGAAGAATTCAGCCCTCGAGCCTACATGCCGGGTTCCCTCGACCAAGGAAAAATGTGTGTCATCATTCTCAGTAGTTGAACTCGTGCTCACGCACCAACAACGCACAAGATTTCGACACATGGCTATGCGACCGGAAGTCAAATATCACTACCAGTTAAGTTCACGTAAGCAGTAAGAAGTTGCAGTAAATAGCCAAGTAGACTTCCGCTGTAATCCCTACACAGGCTTCATGTGCAGAGCTGCAGCATCAGCAGAGAAGCCCACTCTAACACTACAAACTAATCCACTTGGGCTGCTCACATTGCTAATGAAGAGATTGTCCTCGAGCACTTAATAAAGCACAACAAGACTCCAGGAGGACATTGCAATGCATGAGAAATCCGGCTGCAGGCATAGAAATGAAGCTGCTGGCTAGTTGACAGGAATGCTCGAGGACAAACTGTGGACGCCAGGCAGCTCGAGAAAAAGAGACCCGTGCTGATGCAACGCGTCGACATAAGCATCCGAGCAGCCGGTACTTGGAGGCTTGACTTGGAGGCAGGCAGCACTCGTTCGAGGTTCGGGACCGACACGCGCGGACAGCGCTCACTGCCCGTCGAATACCTTGACGTCGGATACCAGGTCATCGACCTGCTTTTCAATGTCGTGCGTCCGCTGGATCATTCTCTGAGAGAAATCCCTGAGATACAGCAGCAACTGCAACGGGCGCGAGAAGCGACGCCGCTCCGCCGTCCGTGCGAACCGCTCGAGCAGCGAGCGCAGTCGTGCACGCGCTCTCGCGAGAGTGGACCGGCCACTTACGCCCGAGTCGCCGGCCAGCGACCACTTGCCGGCGTTCTCCCGCAGCTCGCGCGGACTCCATGGTCTCTCCCACGGCTTGCCGCCGCCGCCGCCACTCTCCTGCGACGGAGGACCGCTCGCAGCGAGACTCTGCAACGAGCGGCGAGTGGAGCGCGACCGCTCGCTACGCTTCGGCCAGCAGCTCGCACGCCCCCTTTCGCTTCCGAGCGAGAGCGGGTATAGGCGCGCGAAAGAGCGGGCGAGCGTCGACGCCCGCCGTTCGCCAGCCCATTGCCGCTACGACTGCTCGAGCGAACGACGGCGGCAAGGAACTGGCGGTCGCAGGTCCAGCCGCACGAGCGTCTGCCCAGCTCGTGCGGCGATGGCAGGGCCGGCGGGCGGGCGGGCGAGGTTCCGTTCGCAGAGGCCCGGCGACAGGCTCGGCGGCCGCGAGCGCGCGCGCGCGCGCAGCTACAGCCGCCGCGGACTTACATTCTGGGCGGGCGCTGCCTGAGCAGCTGACTGCTGAGGACCGCCGCTGCCGAGCGCAAGCAGCGGCGGTGGGGGTGGAGGGGGAGGCGGAGGAGGAGGAGGCACTGCAAGCCCAGCCATCTACGAGCAGAGCTTCCAAACGACGCCCACCAGAAGTGGCTCGCGAACTCTTTATCCGCCTTCCAAAGTAGAGAGCGGATTGCCCAACTTCCCGCTTGAGCCAGCTGTTTCTGTGCGCGTAACGTGGGTTGCCGTGTTGATAACTCCCTACTCGAGGCGGAATACCTTGCTAAGTGCGAAAAAAAGGAGACTTTCAGTAGTGGTCACTGCAGCCAGTCAGCTCGTCGAGCACGTCCCGTTTAGCGCTTTGTAAGCTCAGCAGCCTCTCTCTGCTGCCTGTCAGCCTTGGCCGGCAGGCTACCAGACTGGCGGAGCGAGCGGCCCTGGCGGCTAGGCGGTAGGCATACCTACTGGCGCGGCATCAAGAGGCCTTCTTCGAAAAGGGGCTAATTTCCGCTCTCTATGTAGATGGAATAAGAAGCCCCTTCGGCACGCAAGTCCTGAGTCGGTTTCCAGAGAGGGAAACAGAGAGCATGTTTTAAAGGGGCGATCGTCGTTTTAGAAGTCCTAAAGAGGCAACTCTGTACAGGCGGGTCTACGGTAACCTGCCGATTGGCGCGCCCAAGAAGCGAACCTTCGGGCTCACCTAAAATAGGGTCGCATATTTAGCGCAGCATTTTGTGGGTCCGCGCGATCCGTCCTTTGTGTGCTTTTGCGTGCTTACACTTCATGACAAGATGACCTTGTGCATGTCACCTCTAACCATGCTGTCATTGAGCATGCTACCACTAGCCATTGTATTATGCTTCCTTAGCAACAGCGGTAACGTTTGCCTGGAAAGAGATTGCGTTCTCTTAGGGTGCTATACAAATGTAATACTTGTATTATTATTATTATTACCGATTTCTTACTAGCTTTTCAATAGAGGCCTCCGCTTTCGCTGCTCGACGCGGAGCTTCGAGCGACTTCGCGGTGGAGAACTGGTAAGTTTTGGAGGGCGACGAGCCTTTCCTGGCTGCAACGGCCTTTGTCGTGCAACTTCAAGCTCTTTTTCGAGACGAAGACTAATGAAGTTTTTTTAGATGAACCCACTCAAGCATGCCGGATGACGTTTCTCCGGTGCGTAGCTCTTCCTGGCTCTCCGAAGTGGGCCTTTGCGATTTCTCTGTAGGCTCGGCCGAGATAAGCCTCCGGGCGGCTCGCAGAAGGCACCGAGTTTCAACCTCTTCCAAACGGGGCATCGCGAAATGCTTCTAGAGGCCAGGGGCACAGAGAGCCAGACAAGAATTTAGCTTACGGGTGACACAGCTTCGGCGGACCGATTCGGGATAAGTTTCCGGAAGAAGCAGTCATTCATTTCAGTGGGGCTACCATATTTTTCTTGGGGTGCGGCTCAAGAGATTCGCGAAGGTTCATTGCTTGGTGTCAGGATCTGTCTCTACACGGTGCCAAGAGATCTAAAGGGGTGGTAATTACTGCAAAATGTCAAAGGCCTAGAGGGGAGTTAAAAAAGACTACCGTGGTCACCCTTTAAGGGCCCCAGTTCTGAGTGTGTGGCTTAGGTGTGGGTCAAGTTTTCCTCGAACCCTCCGTCGAATGAATCACTAGAGCATTTACATTTAAGTAAGCTTAATAGCCTGCTATTCAGGTGTGACCTAAAGGTACTAGTCGTAACGCTTCACCTCTGGATCTACACATTTGACCACCTCGCTTCCTATCGCCCGAGCCCGACGCCGTAAGGGTTCAAATCAGCTTGCACTACTTTTAAATGAGCTTGCAGAGGTGCTTGCAGCCATTGATTACCGCTGAGATTAGCTTGTTTTTTATCAAATCATTGACAATAGTGAGTGCACTACCAGCCTTAGTGTTATAAGTGTTAATACCAGTTACTACTCGTACTTAGTGTTACTTTCGCCGTAACGCAGCTAACGGAAGGACACTTTGCGCCCATAATAATAATAATAATGCACTTGATAAAGCGCCCTCAGAGAACTCAAACTCCGTCTAAGCGCTTCACATTTGCTGATGAAACCACGAGCTGTCAATCACTCGGTTTTTCCAGTAATATGAGATGCATTTTAGGGGAAGCTCAGGGGTAACTTAAGTGCTGCTGTCAGTCCAGCTGAATTTATGTTACACTCGTCAAAGCGAAGTTTGGAATTTCTAAACAGGCGCTGTACCTCGCGTTTTATGCATGCCAAGCGTTGTTCAAAGTAACTTCTAGCAATATACCAATCACCAATTCTTGCACTCATTAAAGTCTGCTTGGATTCTAGAATAATTGCAATTGGATTATCGACTAATAATTTACCAATTTATGGACTGATCTAAGTGAGTTTAGACCGTCATATAATAACAATAGCTTGGAAAAAGTACTCGATAGGGAATTATGCCAATTGTTTTAGAATACTGCGAATTAGTTGTAAACAAGAGGTCACCTTTTAGTTACCACGTCAGGTTAAATGCACGCTAGATACCCCAGTAATTCCAGGGTTTAAATTGTAGCAAGTATGATAATAAGCAAATCACCCCAAGCGGCAACATGTCAACTGAAAACACCTGGGTGTGTGCATGATATGCATGTGGGGGAGAGACGGGCGGCATATTATTATCAGTGCTATCAACAATTCAACTATCCGGCATGCGAAAACAATGGGGCATCCATGGTTCTAAAGTGACGCAGCCAGCGACGCTTAGAGCAGCTAGCATACACGCACGCAGCACATCCACGTACCAGTTCGCGGTCCCATATAGCTATTCATTTAGATATTCATATAAATCAAACTAGATAACGTATTATTCCGTAGTCCCTTTATTTACTTCCAAGCGCAGAGTCGCAGTTCCTCCTCCCTATCTTTATCGTTGAGGACTCATAAGTGGCTCTCCTTTTCACTTTATCAAATGGGTGCAAAAACGGAATGCCAGTGCCTGAGCTAAAATACCTTCGGGAGATGAAATGGTAAGCACACATTTTCGATAATGAAGACAGACATGTTACTATGAATCTTAGGTTTGTTTATTGCGTCAATTAACTGTATCGTAAATTTTTATTTTGCGTCTGCATTCCTTCCTTAATCTTCCATTCGTCATTTTATTACACTAATAATAATTGTAATAATAATACTGCTGAATTTTAAACCTGTTCAATAGCTTTCTTAGCACACCACTAATACTGAAAGGGAAGCATATTGACTGACTAATTCAGGTTGCGTAAGCACACAAAGAACGATTTGCACTAAAATGGACATGGCACGTGATGTGGAAAATACGCGGTTTTTGTTTCCCCCAATAAAGGTAGTAAATTCAGTGAATTTCTTACTTCAGTAATACAGCATTTCAGTAATCAAGCCATCATAGCAGAAGATATGGCCATTTATTTCTACTGTTTAACTAACCACACGCACGCTTAGCCACAAGTTTTCGCCTAGCGAACACGAATATAATTAGTACTGCAGGATCTTGCTTTAGAGCCCACAGCACATCATCCTCCACAGAGGTTGCGGACGTTGCCATTTTAATTTGATATTAAATACTGCCACACTGCATCACATCTGTGGGGCCTGAGCTGACCGCTCCTCGCACACGTATACTCATCAACTTCCAGGTCTTGTCGCGAGCTGCCACGTGTCCCCGTATTTTCTTTCGAGGGCTTGCCTAGCTGAGCTGCTACATGCTTCTCGGGCTCCTCGTCGCGCCGGCAGCTCATAGGACTAGTCTGCACACAGCTGCACTCGTTGCCGCTGCCTCGAATCCGCTGCTGGAGCCTCTGGTGCCTCCAGATCCTAAGCACGTGAGTCCCGAAACTTGCCACAGACTTACATCTTGACTTCTCCTGACTTAAAGACGTTAAAAAGAAGCTACGATTCAACCTGCTTCTCGCAGCATTTGCACGGTTCACAGGAGCTATCCAAGATGCTTTGCACACGCTGGATATTTGCATCATCCGATCACTAGTTAGTTGTTGCGATTCATTTCCAGCACGTTAAAGTCTTTAAATGGAATTTTAGGTTTATGAAGGAGCTTTAAAAATGTGCCAATTCTCTTATAAGAAGTCTCTCGAATTTTAAGCATGCTATGCGCAGCAACTCGTAGCCGTGGATTTTTCTAGAGAAAGCCAAGCATGAACAATACCGAAAGCCATTGGTAAGTGGTCTCAAGACGCTTTCATGGTCGCTTATATGTGATCGCACCCGAGATTTTCAAGAAATTATTTTATCAGAAGTGGTACTTTTCCTTCGAATAATACACGGCGAATACCAAACAGCGGGTTTCAACGATCTACTGCGACATTCTTGAAGACAGCGAGTAAGAACAAGACAATAACTTTCTCATTAAATCCACGCTAGGTTCTTTAGGGTATCGATCAGTATGTCTAAACTTTGTCGGTGTCCCTCCATAGCACAGTGGTCTGGTATTTTGGTATTTACAGTTTAGTCATAATTAAGATAAGTGGATTTATAAATTTTGCATAAATTTAACATCCATCGCTGTTGCTGCACGCTGTTTTAGAGATTAACTAAATCGTCCTTATGAGTGTAAGTATTCTAAAGTCTTCCTTGTATTGCAGAAAAATGTTCATCGCCTTCACCAGTGAGCCTCTACATACCTAATAGGAAGCTGTCCGAGAGCTTCTACAAACTTTAAGACATACTACCTTCTGAAAACCACACCATTCTTTTCGAAAACATGGTTGACTTCAAATCTAGGGAAGCTGCTCGAGATAATAGCGAGTAAACAAAGTGTAAATTGCGGATCTCCGATCTAAATTGTCATCTCGTCAGAAATTGCAAAAATTGCTCGTATGCACCGATCTTGGAATATGAGGATGTGGCTGTAAGAATGCTCTCTGCTGACTTTCGTGGAGCTGAAATAGCCTGCCGCCATCGTCCCCACATTTTAAATGTAGCAGAGATGGCTCTCCGTAAATCTTAATTGAGTCACGTCACATTGACCCAGCTGTAGTTGAACATTGCCTTTTCTCATCGTCTTGGCAGGGATGCAAAACTAACGTCGTCACTCAATTATCTCAACGAATCAATTAACTAATACACAAACCTAATGTATAATCATAAAAATTAACGTGATACTCCAACTTCGCTTCGGACGGCGAGCCAGGATTACCGCTGACCTAGCTAGTGTGATATTCCTACTAGTGGGCAATGTCGCAGTTCTTTCTTAATGTAGAACAAAAATCCTCCATTTAAAAAAGTGGAATAGCATTAAAAAATTATAGTAATTTCATTGTAAAATTAATGTCAAGCTAATTTATAAGAATTTCTAATGAAATGTACTTTTCAACAACGATACCTCTCGTCAGTCGCATTAATACTTACATGGCCCTCCACCCTTGGGTCAGCGCCGGCTAGCGAATAATAGCTGATGTAATAGCCTAATTTGCGTAGTGCCAGAAGGGCCTTAACGGCTATCACCAACGCTCGCAGTTGGCAATACAGGATCGCCTACTGCAGGATTTGAGCCCGCAGCCTCGGTCGTGACGAACGAGCATCTTACCTCCTGAGCCATCAAGGCCTTTAATCAGAATCAAAACTCCGAATCAGCAGTGACTAGCATCCATGGATACACGGACGTGAGAAAATTTTGAAGTGAACTTTCGATTTAAACTATGACAGTGCATGTTTTCCCAAGACTTTATACGTGCAAATTTCTCGGGGTCTCTTCCAATAGGTCAGCGCCGGCTGATGAATCAGCTGTGACTTCCGTTTTGGAACCTACTACGGACTCATGCTCATCGAAAATTATATCCATGGCCATTTAAAGATACATTATAGTCGTGAACGTATCCACGGATCATGATTATTAGCCTGGCTTGTAATAAACATTTTAGAGACTTAAAACGCAGCCGCTTTTTAGACTTTGGTGGCAGTGAAAACCTCATGTCATCTTGATGCCTGGAAGTTGGATAGCACTTTCTTCGAGATGCAATTGATTAAAGCGCTAGTGAGTTGTCGCAATGTAAGCAAGTTTATTAAATAAATTTGAAACAAGTGCAAACGACACTGACAAATAAATTCTAGGTTGCGACACTACGCTATTTCAGTGCACCCGTGTAAGCCCAGCGAGACTTTTCTAGACGAGAGAAATGACCTTGAATGAAAAAATGCTGCGATTAATTAAAGATCACTTATTGTCTGATATAAAATTCCTCTCTTCTCTTTGTCCGCCATAGTCCGTCATGTTGGTAGTTCTATCTGGGAGCGGCAAGCCGATGTGCCACTAGCGGTAGAAACTCACGTGGAGACGACGGCTGCACTGCAAGTGTGCTGCAGAGTTGGAATGCATAACCGTGGCATTCCTTGCACACTTGGAACTCGTGGACATTGGCGATCGATTTGAGCCCACCAATCAGTATGAGTTCAGCGCCAACAAAAAGAGATCGTGCACGGAATCTCCACGCGTGCGTTCTGCTAGTGCTATCCATCAGTCTATGCAAGCAATAGAGCTGGGCGGCAGCAGCTTAAAAAGCGACGACATGCCAGCATGTTATCGCAGCAGCTGTACGCAGACTGAGACGAACCGGAGGGATGTAGAGACGTGGAACACGAATAAAAATATGCCAAAACTTCTGGACCAAAGAAGTAGTAGGCAATTGTAATCCCTTCTAAGCCCATTACGTCTAGACTGCAAGTAAGAGTAAGTGTGCTATTTATGCTGACATATTGATTGTCTATTCAACTTATTGGGTATGTACCGACACTATGGGTTAGGATCTCACATTTCAGC